>KZ613950.1:1058705-1307847 GCA_002865655.1 Hyaloscypha variabilis F | reverse complement strand
TGTGACTCCCGAGATAGCTTCTATTCACATATTAGGAGAAACAGCTTATTCTTACGGATCTGAGGATCTATCATGCCAACCGACAAAGACTCGCCGGCTAGTTTCTTACAAGCCTCCAACTCCCATTATCTATCTTCAACATTTGAATCTGCACATCCTCAACCGTCCCCCTCCCTTCTTGCTGCCCCCTTTTCCTTCCCTTCCCCAGACCCAGGAGCCCCAACCCACGCATCCAAAGACATAGGGTTTTCATTTCAGTCTTGAACAATGACCCATCAAGTCAGAGTCTTGGTGGTCGATGCGGCTGCAAGCTTGGCTGTTGTGTAACATTAATTGTCACTTAAAGCTTCAGCTGAACATCCAGCCGATATGTTTGTCTCATCAATTCGTTTAGTTTCAAGCCACTTTGGTCATCCGATAGCGGTGGAGACCCCTTCCACAATAGTTGTAATAACTGCAGCAACTTGCAGGATTTGTTCTCTCTGTATTGGCTCGGACTTTGTTGCGGGAAATATTGGTGGTATGCGCCGGCGGTTTACTGATCCGTTTCCCCGAACATACATATTGTATGAATCGGAGCGCAACCGTTGTGGCCTGCAATTCGAGACTCACAAAGGCCCTATTTCGCTCATAAATAAAGACGTAGGCAGTCAAAAGATAACGATGTGTGCCCTTGCAATATTAACCTCTTCTTTTATTCTTTCTTCTTCTTATTATCTTAGATACAGTCGCTTGCTAAAAAAAGAAATTATGAGCATAAACCACCCCAATCGCTCTTCAAACCGCAGTCTCAAATGCTTGCTATGCAACAGATTATAATAGCTTTATAATCCTTTCTTCCAAAATTACCTCCCTTCCAGATTGAGCATTTATCAGATACTCTGAAGTTAAAAATCCTATTCTTTCAAATGTCTCCTCTTCTAGCTGTCTCAATAAGAGACTCCATGTAATTAGCCTTGGTTCTACAAGGTAGTCACGAGTACTCATTTCGAACGTACGTAATGGGGATTGAGTACTGGCCAAGCGCAGGCAATGAACTTCCATGTATGAATCAGGCTTGATTAAGCCACCCTCAATCAGGTCAAAGTCAACATCGGCAGCACATCCGTTAACTGTAAAATTGGATCTGATGGATACGCGAGACATATCCTGGTGATCACGACCAGCACCCCATGTGACTGTGTAGCTACAGGAAGGCTGATTTGGAAAAGACCTTTTATGCCGCAGGAGAGATCGAGTAACGTTCCCCTTGATTACCAGGTGACCTTTTAGAACTGCACCAGTAGGATCTGCCGAAGCCGAGATACATTCAGCGGCTATAACAACCGCATTGAAATCCATTCCGGATTTCCAGGCCTTGGCGTTTGAAATATATTGAATAGGTCCTTCAACTGAAGCCCAGGACCAACTTGGAGATCGCCACTCGGATGGCCGACGTGTATAATACCGTTGTTCTTCCCTGCCACGCTCTGGTGAAGCATACCACAAGAGATCTTCAACTAGACTATCGTCCCATAGCCCAGCCAAATAACGTTTTCTTAACCGCATTTGAAATTGCTTCGCAGCGCCTGAGAGAGCTGGAAGACGATCGGTCTCGTGCGTAAGCCGTAACGACGTGAAGCGCATCACCAAACGACGCCATTGGTCATGCAGTGTAGAATCCGAGGACTTTGACAAGAGTGATGTGGCATGGTCAATTTTCATTCTGTGGGAGGCTCCTGAGCATTCACAATAGCTTTCCTCTCTGCATTCCCAGGTCAACTCTTCTCCGAAATGCAAGACGCGCGGAGCTAGGAGCCTTTCTTGGAAAACCCAAGCTCTTCTAAGAAGAGGCGCATTGGCAGTGGTATGACTGCCAGGACAATCGTCATCTAAATAGTGATGGATCGGAAGTCGAGCGTATATATTGTAGGCCTTTCCGTCTGCTGTTGATCCGGTAAGCTCAACAACCTTGGACCTTTCGAGATCCATTTGAACGAAGAATTTTCCGCTATCGTCTGCCGCTGTACTTGCTGCAAGCGTGAGAAAAGAGTTTTCGAAGATGTTAGCCATGTTTGAGCCTTCTCGAATCCAGTCTTCTTTGTCGTGTTGAATGATGCAAAGTTTATCGATCCATAGATATTGCACACGAAGCCTCCGGCAGATATCGATAGCATTTCGGAAAACTGCTGGCAAGGAAACCCATGGGATGTTCTCTCGATATGCCTCAAGTGTCTCAGTTGTTGTGACTATAGTAGGTATTGCGCCCCAACAATGACTTAGACAGATATAGCTACCGATTGACGCTTCTGTTTCATACAGCTTAATTGAGTTATTAGACGTACCCAGATCGAGCACTCGGCTTGGTAGACGTGTTTGTGGACCTGGGCCGCACTTTGAATGATGCTGTACACAATCTTGAATCCATTCCTGAACTCGATCAAAACTAGCATCAGAAGCAGTATCGCCTGGAATATGCGTTTTAGGGCCTATTATGCTCCACGGAGAAGCAGTCTTCTCTAATAAGAGTTAATCCAGTCCATTAGTAAATATTTTGCGGCTGCTATGAATGAACCCATAGTGTAGGATCACAAAGGCAGTCCAAGCTTTTTTTTTAAAAGGAATAGAAATCACTACTAACCTTCTACTGTATAAAATTCAAGTACAGTAATGCTCCGTCCTTTGTGTGAAATCATGGCTTGAAGACTATCATGTTTGCGGCGATTAAAGAGACGTATGCTGTAGGAGGCGTCCAGGGTGCTAAGATCCCGTCCGAAGCCTAGGAACCCGGCCATGATCATCTGGCATGAAGGGCAACCACGGTCTGCGGCCTTGCTGATATTTAGAGGATCCAGCGAAGGGTACACAGAAGCCAAGTGCACTGCCCTCCAGTCGAAGGCCATTGGATCTAGATCGAGGCAACCAGTACAGTTTGATATACTCGTATCGAGATTGAGAAGATATTCTCCATGATTGAGTCTACCGCCCTCCATTTGCAAGTAATCATGAACGTGATAACATAAGCGATATCAACTGAGAACAGTTCTGCTCTCGTAAAACAGGCTCAGTCTGAGGATGGAAGAGACTGGGACCAAGATAAACACAGATAGGTACAGGTATCTCGATTGGTGAGGTAACTCTTGTTTCAGTGGGAGTCTGTGTGGCCCCCCTCCCCAAACTAGCTTACTACTCTTTCGAGCGCTAGCATGATTTCTTGATCGTTGATCGTGTTCGTGTACGTCTATAAATGGTACTATAACAAGACGAAACTTAAAGTTTAGCACCAGTGAACTTAGGTTTTTACACCCTCAGGCATCAATAGGTACCTGGGCCAACATCTTAGTCACGTGCTATCATGTCAGTGGACATGGGACGTACAGTGTCAGCGCCAAAAGTTGCAAAAGTGGTCTGTGCTCACAGCGTTTTTGAAACGAAAGGGCAAGAGCCAATTGTGCAAGCGACTATCTTTTATATAACATAATAACATCTATATAATAACATAACATAATCTATAGGTACTGGCCTACGCTCGGGCCACCCAGTAAAAAAAACGGGTCACGTGAGGATCCCCAACACCCTGACGCGCCACATCGGTGCGAGCTTGCGAGCGCGGGTATGGCTAAGAGGTCTCTTCCAGCTCACCTGCGAGCTGGAAGGGATCTCGTATACATGAAATAAATTTGATAATCTATAAGGATTACCAGTGCTCGATTTCCCGATCACGTGCACCGCCCAGCTGCGTGCAACGCTAAGCAAGGCTACTTAAAAGCCTGATTATTAACTAACTATAATATTTAAAAATAAAAAGTAAGCTATTATCCGTTGCGCTGCGGCCAGGAATGCATCTCGCTTAAAATTAGGAACACCAAAAGTATTTCAATAATGAGGCCTATATTGCTGGTTTCTTCCAGTCGGACTTGCCTCCGGCTCTCTGCTTCACAAGATTCACGTCTCGCGAACGCTCAGAAGCTTATGTGTCACCTATTTGGAGTTGGTCTGCATTACAGGGACTGATTAGATCCGACATGCCGGATGATGATTCAATAAAGGTCAAGCCGATTGCCAGGGTCAAATCCGTGTCGGTGGCCCTCGTTGATCCAACGAACGCTTACGGACAACTGAAGTTTGGATCTATCACACTCAAAGCTCAGCTTTCCAGAATGCCATTCGATGCATCTCTATGGAGGCCAGACGTTAGTTGGGTTAGAGCAGAAACGGGTACAGAACACCTGGTGTTGAATGAACAGAGGGGAGAAAATTCAGGTTTGCTGACAGGAAGCTTCTGCTTGGCTTGGGACGATATCCGGAGAGCAAAACCTAGGGAATTACTTCTTCTGCATATTTGTTGAAAAGTCTGGAATAATTCTTGAGCAAAAGTCTATCAGCACTGAGCGATCGTTGGTCTATGAACGGGTGGGATCATAGAGCGACTATTCCAAGCTTCGGAATTACAGGAAAAAGCTGCGTTGACAGGGAAAAGAGACTTTCGTCTTAGTATGATATTTGTTGACCAAGTAGAATTAAATTTACGGTATAGGGGAAATCTTTCTGCAAGGGACTTTGATTTTACATATGTGGGGCTAGCATATATCCAGTTCTGTTCGGTCACTCCAGGTTCTCTCACTCCTTCTCTTCCGCCTTCTTCGCAAAAACAGCCATAATAGGCGCAGGATCGCAATACAACAAATACTCGCTAATCTTTCCCCCCTCAAACTTCACCACTTCACACTCCTTGAACCCCTCCACCACCTCCCCAGCAATCAACAGCTTATTCTCCATAGCATTGACGATCTCTCCGCCTTTTCCTTCAACATGAATAACAACTTTCCGCTCAAGATGGCCCCAGTAGGTAAGAAGACTCTTCAACCCAGTTGCGAGGGACTCATGGGAAGTAGTCGGAGGTTGGCTCATCCCTGAGAGGTAGACTGTTGCGGTGGGTGTGAAGTATTGTAGGTACTTTTCGATCGCGGAGTCGGTGGAGCTGGAGTTGAGGGATGGGAGGTATGCCCACATGTCCTCGAGGGTTTGAGAATTTGCTGATGCCATTTTGAAGTGGTAGTTGGTAGGTCACGAGCTTGAGTTGCAGCTACCTTCGGAAGGCTTGAAGTGGGAGAGAGATCCGTAAGGGAGCGGGTTGGTAGAATGTTCGGGCTATGTGCTGAAGATTCTGGGATAACATACTCGGAGACAACTCGCTTTATATCTAAGTTGAAGTTGAGAATTTCAAAGGTGAGATGATGATTACTATTTGATTTGTTTGGTCCTTAACTGCGCTTACAAAATCCTGTTGCAGGATATCCCCATTTCACATTGAACATCAGCTCGGTTCGCGCTTCCCAATCCAAATGCAATCTCGGCTCGCACTTCCCATTTTTACAAAATTGTCTTGCTTACTGCAAATCTATTCGGTATAGAAAACAAATTCTACTGTGAGTGGTTGGAGCGACTCTTAGTCATCACGGGAATTGAGAACGGCGAAGTCGTTTATCCCAGGCTGTGTGCTTCGCCAGACCTATCCTGGCGTATTTTCTTTAGCGAGATCTTGTTTTCTTGCTTTTTGGCGCTTTGCTAGCTTTTCTGGCACACATGAGAGTTTTTTTTTTTTGCAATATTTCTTTAGATTTAGATCGTGCAGCGTTGAAACTTGAATGCCACCCGAGTCACATGACTATTTATCCGGATTTCTCTCCAAGTCCTTCAGTTCTATATTATCCACTATATTACCCTTGTGGAAACTTGAAAAAAAAAGTCGTGCCATTATTATAGTTTCGTATACGAGCGTTTAGAAATTCTGAAGGCGTATATCCTCACGTCCTTCCGAGCCAATGTACCTCCTGCCCTCCAGCACATATTCTCTATTCAGCATTCCCTCCACAAAACCCCAACCAACCAGACAAAAGACACATCCACTTTCTTTCTATATCGCAGAGTTGATTCTCCATCATGAAACTCGGATCTGTCATCTCATCGTCAGCGAGGTAGCCGGAATCTGTGTCTGAGCTTGCTGTGGATGGAGACGGGGAACGCAGGGGACTGTATCTTGGCCCAGCAGCTGGGAAAAATGGTGTATCCTGGGAGGGCAGACTCCGAGGTATACCGGAAGTCGAGGGAGCCTTTGCCATGATACAGGCGATGAGCCTGAGTGTGCTTGACGTTGTGGATATACTAAAGGGTTGGAAAAAGCTGGAAGGGAAGGGAAAACAATTATTCAAGGTCGTTTTGCGCTGAAGTGTTCTATCCAAGGCGATACTGTAAGTGATTATACTAGTCGATGACTGAATCAAACTTTGCCTTCTCAAGCAACCATGCTTACTCTGGTCACTCCCTTGAACATATGAAAGTGATTCATAGTCCCACTTTAGTCAATGAAAATTCCTCTACTTCTCCCATGATAAAAAGTTTCCTTCCCTCCATTTCACCCAAACTCTCCCATCTATCTTCCAACATTATCACACAAAAAAGATTTACAAACTGAACGCAGTACCCAACATGTGCATCACAGTCTATCAAACCTACGCCAAATGCGACTGCTTCCTCGTCAAAATAACCTACTGTCCCCTTTCAACCAGGCTGATAGGAAACACTTGTCCAAAGAGAAAAGAGAGGGTTATGCAATTTCCGTTCAGGTGTGGGAATGCGGAATGTCCGAGGCTAGAGACGAGTCTGCGGTTTGAGAGTCTGGGGAGGACAGACAGGAAACAAAGTGAATAAATACAAGGTCTTTGAGATCTTTTTTCATTGTGATAAAAATAGTGAGGCGTTTAAAGTGATTCCTGAATTATTAGCACTAGCTAAGAATTTGTGAAACACTGCTCCTCCTTCTACCGCTGCTATATTCGGAAAGGGGCAGGTGTAAAGGAACACCGCATTTGATTAACCAAGACCTATTGTAACGATAAAATAAGCTTTAGGCGGGGTGCAGATCACTCTACTTAGACAGTTAACATTTCATCATCTATTTAACTACATACGAAACGACCGAGACGGGGAGAATTAGAGCTATTTTGCGCAGTACACTCTCTGCTGCTAGACGCCGATCATCTAGACTAAACAAGCTCGGGTTGCCTACTTTGCACTCTCCTCTGTTTTCGTCTGTTTCTGCTGCTGCACAAACGATCCGAGGCGACCCTCAAATTTCCGCTCTCAAGCTTCAAACAGCTAGACTATACAGGATAAGAGCTACGACCATGCGGTCTTCTCTCTCACCATATCCGATTCCTCTCTGTTGCTGCAAAATGGTTGACAACGAACTCTCAAGACCCGACCTGGGAACATATCCCCAACCCATGTGTTCTATACTCCGCCACTTGACTTCCGTCATCAATATTTGGCAGGGTCAGGTAGACTCAGAACTTCCAAACCTGTACCTTTTGGTTATCTTCCTCTCGTCTCTGCTGTTCCAAGGCGATCCAAGCTCGTTTCTTAAGAGTCGAACTTATCTCCGTTCACGTCTTCGCTTCCTCCTCGCTATGTTTTGGTCACTCAGACTGGATAGACTCAGCGTCATCGATCCTTTACCATTTTCTGTGCTACTGTCATCTCTCTGCTACTACAAGCAGACCAACAAAGGATAGAAGCCTAGCGTCAGCCCCAGATTGTTTCCAACTACACAGCCATCTGTCCCAAAAAATAGAGGTATCTGCCAGCTGTCAGTAATTCTCTATTGCTCCATACAGACTGCACGAAGTCCAGACTTGCCAAGCCACATGGAATCGGTCAATATTTCTTTAAAAATTTGTTTAAAGCTCACCAAATCTGTGCACCTTCCCGCAGTTCATCTCATGATTTCAGTTACACTGATGTAATTCAGAATTTTACGAAATCCCGAGCGCTACTCAGCCTCTATCATAACAATCTGCCAGCGCCCCTCATACTCAAGCACGCATTGCTTCAATCCAGGTTTTGCAACCTGTGATTGGCTAGTTTACCAGGTTCATCGACTAAATGTGTCGCCTTGAAGTTGTGCGTCATACCACGATTCGGTCCCAGACGAGTTTTCTAGAGCGCC
The DNA here is from genome assembly GCA_002865655.1 of Hyaloscypha variabilis F. Classification (NCBI taxonomy): domain Eukaryota; kingdom Fungi; phylum Ascomycota; class Leotiomycetes; order Helotiales; family Hyaloscyphaceae; genus Hyaloscypha; species Hyaloscypha variabilis. The sequence continues at coordinate 1,299,860 of KZ613950.1, read as the reverse complement.
ACGCTACCACTTTCTCCCTGTTGGGATCCGCTACTTCATTTCCTTGACGACATTTTACAGTGTATTTTTTCTCCAAATTCCAGAGTGCTTCGCAATTCACCTGTTCACTGCATTATCAGGAAATATCGCAATGGCGATCGGACAAGAAACCCTTATGAAGGAGTCCAGGACCGATGAGAGTATAACTCTACCTGAAGAGGAGAAGCTCCAACAATATGTGCGTGATGTCGTTGGCATGGATTCTGAAGAGTTCTGTCGCGAGGAACTCAAATGCCTGGAGAGAGAAATGCTAGAAACAACCTCATACAAGTTTAATCGGGAACAGAAACGGTCGCTTGCCCATGACTGGCTGCATGCTTGTACAATTATGGATGGAATGCTTCCAGTAGCCATGGTCTTCTTCTGTGTCAGTATAAACTTTCATCTGCCTAATCAAATCTGACCGTCATGCAGGTGTGTTTGTTTCCACCAAAAGAAATCCCGCCTGACGGATGGGCAAAAAACTGTGTTGGGACGCTTTTTGGCTTGTGGCATGCTATTGCGTATTTAATCTCTTGCCTGTACAGATACCATCAACACCTGCGTTCGAAGAAGATCAAAGAAGATGTGGGAGAGAAGATGCCACTTCTCTGGGAGAAGGAGGCGAGTAGAGAGTGTGGACGAAACTGTCGCTGTGGAGAGAGACCAGCTGCGAGATCCTGGCATGGATATGAACCATGGCAGTTGGCGCTCCCTTGCTATTTATCTCCGTTCATAGCAATCGCTGCTGGATGGGCACTTCGCAAATGTTTGCGCCTTGGTTAGAGAGACAACTTTAGGACTATCGAACAGCTTGTTGAGGTGTATTTAGCATGAAAAATATCTCAAGGAGCTAGTACCTGACCGCAGCTTCCCAAGGGACCTCCTCGAGAATGTAAGACGACGAGGGTTGCACCGTTGTATCGTCTCTATTTGGCTAAGTCCCACTCTTCCACTGATAACCACGTCTCATTTTCCTTTCATCTCTCGATAAGCCTCGCCAAAAGCCTTCAGCCGCCACGGAAAATCCATCTTGTCCGTAAAAACTTCGAGCACCTAAATCAAGAAGGACTTCATCAGCTCCACACGAACCCCTTATGCGCAATTTCGAGTCAAAAGACAAAATAAGATAAGTCAAACTTGGAGGAAAGATTTCAGGAACTGGGTTAACTGACGTGAACTCCTTTCGGATTCTCGAAGTCTGGTCGAGTGAGCACCTTCTCCAGCTCCTCCTTCGTGCGGACTTGATGTGTGCGAGCTGCTCCATCCTTGGCACCGAAGAAGTCAAGCATGTGCTTATGATTCCAAGTGGCAATGTCGTGGTAAGCTATAGGTGTGTCAGCTATGATTTTCGAAAAGTCCCTCCGTTGTGCTCGCTTACAGGCCTCAGGGTGGACGACACATCTTTCAATCGAGTAGCCACCATTGTTGATGATAATGCTAGGTTCTATTAATTCATGTAGAGTATAATCATGATTACTCAAAACTCACATTATGACATCCAGTCCTTCTCGAATCATACTCCCCACTTCCTGTACTGTGAGCTGCATCGCTCCTTCCCCGGTAATGAAGATGACTCTCCCATTTCCATCTCCCTTCACTCCATTCCAACCATGCGTCTTGCTCTTCATCAAATCTCTCTTCGCCATTGCTCCCCCAAAAGTCCCTGGTAGGGCATAGCCAATACTCGCCCAGTGGTTCTGCATGACATAAGTGATATCAGGGAAGTCCGCATCTATGATACCGAAATGCGTTGTCCCGCCATCTGCGAAGACGATGTCGTGTGCTCGAAAGAACTTCCCCATTCGAGGCCATAGGTGGGAGTGTGTGATTTGCGTTTCTTTTCCTTCGGATTTGTCTGGTGGCGGAGGGCCTGGGAGAGTGAGATATTTAACCTCGGGAACTTTGGAGATGTTTAGGGATTCCGAGAGACGAGTGAGAACTGTTCACGTCAGCATGTTCGGAAAAGTAATAACATGGAGGGCAGTAGGCTGACAAGATGCTAGGTATACGCCCTCAAACGCTTCTCCTCTCAATATCACTCTTGTCTCCTCCACCAATAATAACTTCCTGGGATCAATCTTCGCCGAGAATCCCCCGGTATTCATGTCAGTAGGCAATGGTCCGAAGTGAATCACCAAGTCGCTATCTTCTTCGACTGCTTCCTGAATTCCGGGGTACGAGAATTTGCCATTGTAAGTCCCGTGAAAATAAGGTTTCGTTTCCTCAATGACCGATTTGCCCATGAAAGGGCAAAATGTGGGAAATTGTAGCTGATCAAGGAGGGAGCGGACAAGGGGCCTCAAGCCGAACTGTAAGATCAGAGAATCGACGAGAACGACGGGGTTCTTGGACTCGTATATGGCTTTGAGGACTGCATGGGTTGCTCTATCTTCGGCTTCTTTCTCGCTCGATCGGGCGAGGGAGAGTGGAATGCTTAGTGCTGATTCTGGGACTTGCTTGTGAACCATATCCACCGGGATATAGATGTATACAGGGCGAGATTGGACGTAGCATTCTTGGATCACTCTCTAACCATAGATGTTAGTTCGAAGCTTCATTTTCCATGATGACTGCTGAATATGTATTGTACTCACATCAATCCCAGCAACAGCGGTCGCCTCATCATCCAGATAACAGTGAGAAACTCGCACAGACGACGACATCTTGGCATATATCTGATATTCATTGAGCAAGTGAGAACATTGAACAGATTTCCAGTTTCAAGGAAGGATTACAAACCCTATGGTCAGGAGAATCTCCTAGGGTATGGTGAATCATGACTCTCTTTTCTTGGGCAGCTTTTCCAGTTGCCGCCACAACGTGTATAATCTTCACGTTTTCTGCAAAGGAACCGGCAATGCCATTAATGGCGCTCAGCTCCCCAACTCCCATCGTCGTCAAAACTGATCTCTCAATCAATTTACAATATTTTCCCGTTTTAGACAGAAGAGAAAGTACTCACTGACTCCAGGACACCCCTTGATCCTAGAATATCCATCAGCAGCATAAGCAGCATTGAGCTCATTTGAGTTTCCAACTTCATATTTCAATCAGTGATTCGGGAGCTATTCAAGATGGTGATCAAGATCTCACCCCAATGCATATCAGTGCTCCCGATATAATGCAATAACTCCAGATTTGTATCTCCAGGTAGCCCCATCACGGTCCTAACTCCCAGCTGCTGTATTCTGTCATCAGATGTTGGGTCAGCCCCGATTTTATTTTGCTGACCGTACGGAGTTCCAAAGTTCTAATTTCTCACCTCTTCCAGAGAAAAAGTCCAAGGGGTATTGTACCACCAGCTGAGGCTGCCTTCGATTCGTTCTTAAAACATCTTGAGCTTGAGAATGCTCTGCCTTGAGCCGCCAATGCTGGACATGAAATGAAGCTAGATTTGTACGGCACCCGTACCGTTGAGGGTGGGGCCATGTAACCCCTTCTCAGATTGATGACACAACTTCGAAGGGCTGATAATGATTGCATGATTAACAAACATCAAACCAGAGCAGCCAGAATGAGGGAAGAAAGACTAGGTCAGCGAGAGAAAGAATATAATGAAACTGGAAAGTTGAGTTTCACGAAGGGCGTAACCCCTGGCGCTCAGTCAGCACTATTTAATAGGCTTACAGCCGAACAGAGGCCGCCAATAGGGGCCAACAGCCCCTGGAATCTCCACATCAATCGTCGATACCGATTTCTGGTGGAATATATGAATTCAACAAGTTACCAAAAGCCTAAGTTAGCAGAAGGTTCATAATGTACAATTATGTTGTGGAACAATGAGCTTCAGGAATTTTGACAGGGTTGAGGATGTTCGGACAAGACATATACTTGCATCCCATCTATGGGAAACTGTCAATGAAGATGCTGGAATAGCATCAAGTTCGTCTAATATATCAGCGAAGAGCTCATCTAGTATCATCACTGAATTAGTCATAAAAAGACCTGAGATGGATTGAGTGCTACATCGCTTAGAGTGAATGAAGTTCGAAATTGGAGAATCGAGAGGCAGAGTGAATCTGGGCAGCAGACGTGAATGGGGAGGTACCCTCCATTCATGGACCTCCAGAGCGATATAATATTGACTAGAGAAGTGACGAAATCCGGGTTTCGGAACAGATCTCCTGTTGCCAGAATGTACAAGCTTATCTCTGTACTTTAGCTTCTATCGGGCCTTCTTATTTTCTGAGCTAAATTCCAAGTCAGAATGTTCTAGCATAGATCATCCCACTCAATCTACCCACAGCCAAGGTTGATGAGGTAGGCATCAAGCAACCTGTATTATAGCACAAATGACAGCAAAAAAAAAAAAAGCTTGATAACAAAAATATTTCGCCTTGTCCAAAGAATTTAGGGAAACCATTCACCACTAAAAAAAAGGTTCATTGTACAGCCCATTTTCAGAACAATGAAATAACTCTTCCTCACTGTATGTATAACACAGCTTGCCAACGCTATGTCTGGGACATGTAAGAATTTATAATGATGAGAAAGTCAAGAAGAGGATGCAGGAATCGTCTTATATATCGGCGAAGACTAAGCTGCTAGTACAGATTCGGTAACGTCACATATCGGGCAGTTGAATGGTACCGTCGCAATTAGACACAATGGGATACCCTTGTTACAGGTGATGCTCAAGCTAGAGACTCAAGGAGCGTGGAAGGTGCAAATCACTTGCAAATATGGCTTGCCCACGTTGACCAAAGCCCATGGTGTTGCGTTGCAGTCAACATATAACACGTGACACTTCTCAAAGGGCAAGATATAAATCCTCGAAAACGCTCTCCTTTCTGAACTCAATCTCGGAAAAGACAACAAGCTTCCGGACAACATATTATCGTGCGGTGGACTTGAGTTCACTCCCGGATTTTGTGATATACCTTGCACCAGCTCGTAATTTAGCAGGTGTTGAAGCTTTGAGCACTACCCACGCCTTCGAGTACTGAAGATAAGCATGAGTAACAGACCAGAGATGACAACAAAAGAATTATTGACAACACAAACGAGCTTCCTAGCCTATTTGTTTCTGAGTATCGCTCCGATATTCGTAGATGCTTAAGTTGCATTGATCCACACTCTTGTCGAATTCAAGCCCAAGCTGAAGCTGCTCATTCTGTATACTAAGCTCAACTCCAACGGCTACGGCAATTTATCGGAAACGAAATCTTTTATCTGGAAGTGCTTCCAGTGTGTTGTAAATGCATTTCTTTTATACCGCAAGATAAGCGATGCCAGCGGCGGAGCTCCCAGACTTACCCAAATTCTCGCAAGGTTGACAGCGACTGCCTAGAGAAGTCACTTTCTGTATTTCAACACTTCATTATTAAGCAAGCTCTCTATTTCCACGGAGAAGAAGTTGACTCACCCACCTCAATGGCAATATAAACTCAAAGCAGACCAAATAAATCTCGTACACTGAAATCTTACAATACGCTTCCCCACTTTAGGCGAGCTTCTGGCAAGACTATAGGAATTAAATATTAGATATAGATATGGCATCAAAAAGTTAATAATAGCTAATGGGTATGCCTGACTCTTGATCGGCAGATTAAGCTAGAGCGAGTGCCAGACCATATCCACCATACCCTGGTCCTGAAGGGGCTATCATTTCACCCGTGTCGTTGTAAGGGGATGAAAACTTTAAAGAGGCGACAACATCGAAGCATGATCCGACAGCATGGGACCACCAAATCCCTTCTCCCGAACCCGTCTGTTCCATTCCATCTCTCACTTGACAATATCTGCTTCCTCTCCACGAAATCCTACCGATGAAATAATTGCAGACCTTTGGTTATGTCCGCCTGTACAGGACTACTTCCTCGATACCAGAAATCCCTAATACATTCCATAGGATATACTTACAGAAAAGAAATCAAACTAGAACGAATTCATCCACTTCTTCCTTCCACCACATCCCGTGTGGGTGTGGGCGCTCTCTTGGCGAATTCCCATACATCCACCCATTAAGGTAACATTGTGAAATGACGTAGTATTCCCCAGATCCACCTTTCGCCTGCCTGAGAATAAGAGGGACCTTGGAGCCATGTATGATGGCAATCTGGTCTCCTTCTTGAACAGCGCCCGCAGCCATTCCCAGTTGAAGATTTTCCGTGTAAAATACTCTCTTCTTCTCGGCAATCATGGCCAGATCCTCGAGTTTCTCGTACGTTGCCAAGGTCTCCTTCTCTGGTTCAGTAAGTTCACCTATTCTTCCGTCGTCTCTGACTTGGCGAACGTGCTCTCCGTCCTTGATTATCTTGACCATTTCTGGGACACATCGAAGTGGCTGTTCAGATCCCATTACCCCATCAGCTAGGACTGTTCGCATAAGATCTGCCTCCAGCGTTTGCAACTTCACTTCTAGGCTGTCCCCTAAGGTTTTCTGAAACCCGTAAAGATAGCGTCTAGATGAATCTACCAGTACCAGCCAGCTCAAGAATAAGCTGATGGGATGATGGGATCCTTGATGTCTCGCAATTTGGGGTGTTTTGAAGGAAGCTATGGCATCGATTATTTTCCCTCGGACGATCAGACTTGCCGACCTCTCAGGATCCTTCCAGTAGTGCGGCATCCTTCGTGAAGCGCGGAAGCGTGAACCTGGTCCAGCGATCGGTCTTGAGTATGGAAAGCATTCAGACCAGGAAGGAACCCAAGATGGCATTTGTGGCTTTCGATTGACATCCCCAGATAATGCAGCAAAGACATCTAGGGATTTGGAAGATTTGATGATAGATTCTGTTGCATGTTTCCAAACTTCTTCGTGGGTCTGCTGATAGCTCTCAGTTGTTGAAGTGATCCCTTCATCGGTTTGGAAGGCAAGGAATGCAAAGATCAAGTCGCGGGGGTCAAAGGCCTCAACTCGCCGAAGAACCTGGAGTAATGTCGAAAGAAATCGGTTGTCATCTTGCTTGGCCAAGGCTGCATCCTTGGTCTTAAAAAGCCTTTGACGAGCATTCTGAATGAGCTGCACCATCTCCAAACCACTGGTGTCCTTGGCCAATCGCCTCCTTCTCGGTCCTTTCGCAATCACAGAAGCTGCCCCGAGATGGGATACAGCATCGACCATGCGCTTGAAGTCCTCGAATCTTACTTCCCAAGAACCATATTGAACTAGAAGTTCACGAGCGAGACTTGCTTCTTGAAAGACCCAAGCTCTCCGGAACCATGGCCGGTTGAGAATTTCATAGACGGCTAAGTTGCGAATCTCTTCAATTGACTGTTTGTGATAGCATGGTCGAATATCAACCAAAGACTCCATCATTTCCAAAGAAACTGTTGATGTCTGATCCAGTGATTTAGTAATTTTCTTCCACAAATCTGATAGGAGGTCTGCAGAATCGATTTGTTGCCCGAAGACAGGTCTCGCTACAGTATAACGGCGGTCTTCTCCAAGCCATATGACCACACGCTCGGCTTTTCTGTAGATATCTCCCATAAGTTGAATTTGCGGTCCCTTTTCGACATCGTTGTCTTGATCGATAGAGAGCTGGTCGATCCAAAGATATCTAGACACAACTGGAAGTCGCAATCTCCTCAAGGCCATCAAGAGCTGCGGCGTGACAAATAGAGCCTGCTCTTCACCCTCATCCAACACCACAGCGACTACCAGATGTCTATTCATCTTTCCCCAAGTATACGAGAGAGCCTCGTAAGGAGGTGTCTCGGTAAGGCTTGGTGAATGGATCTTGCAGCGGACCACCTCCTTGCTATCTCTGTCTTCGGGCTTCTTTTGTGGTGGCAGAAGCTCAATGAGACGGATCTGATGGCTGGCATCTATGGGAGAATGCTCGTACCACTCCAATTCGCCCGGGCTATCGGGAAGTCTGACGGGGGTTTGATCGATAGAAGCAGATGTTTCCTCTTCAGCACCTTCGTAAAATCCATATAAGTCTTGGCCTGTTGTAAATGCCATTGCGGGAAATGCCCGACGTGATGACTCAGATATAGAGCTTGGGGGACTTGAATAGAAAGCTCCAAAGTGCTCTGCTCTCGCGCTGAGACTGTCTGACTTAGGTAAAGACGATCGGCAACACCTGTTGAAGATAAGGGGATCGATAAGGAAGCTATGTGCGATTGCAAGTGTCTTCTTGGGAGCCTAATTTGGAACCAGGAGAGGTGATTCAGAGTTGGGTGGAGGTTGGTCGAGTGTTTCAGCTGTTACGTAAGAATAGCGATAATTTAGGCTTGATGTAAAGCAGGACCCAATCATTACTGACAGATCCTTACATAGAAGCAAGTCACGACTCACGAATCGTAATCGTAAACGTAATCGAGTTTAGAACTAGTCACACGATGTCACGATATCATTAAGAGGTACCTCTTTCTAACCTGAACATGGGGGGTACTCGGAGAAGACGAGCGAGACTTGGAAAATATCAGATAAATGTAAGTATGACAGCAACACTACCACTGACAACAAAAACTCAGCCATAACTTGTTGCCTACCATGAAGAACACACAAAAAATCTAGAACACAATACTCAATACCTAATATCTCAAGGACACTAAAGCAGAACCACCAACTCCTCGATCAACCTCCTCGCTTGCTTCATCAGCAGCAGCACTAATGCAACCAACACATCCTGCTTGTGTCTTGTTTTCCTTGGCTCTTGGCCTGAGACGTGCTTAAATACCTCCCTTCCCCCACCACCATTCCCCATGCGTTGCTCCTGCTCGGAAGGCAGTCATGACTGGCTCGGACTTCATAGTCACATCAACCAGTGAACCATCACTTATTTGTAAGATTACGAAAGTAACAAATTGACTTCCGACGAAGGCAGAGAGGAAGCTTGAAGTTCGAGGAATATAACGACAGCTCTCCACACTCCGGCAAGACTTGTTCTGAAGAATATGGGTAGGCGGCCAAGGCGGCCACGCATGGAACGTACTCCTATTCTTCGACTGCGAGATTTTGTCAGTAGGGCGGAAGGTCATGGTACTTCACGCGAACTCAGTCCCTTCGGTGGAGAAAAAGAGTACTGGACTATAGAGCTAGAGAGGGGAGGCGAGAGGCTGGATGAAGGGATGAATGACAGTGATAGGATACTTGACAACAAGACAAGACGGGATCCACTCTGATGTGTTAGTCAGTGCACACACAGTAGCCGCCGGGATGGGGAAAATGAATTTAACACACGCCTCTGGTACGATGAGTAGGAAGTTGATTGTTAAAGATGCGGGGAAACTTCCTCACCAGACAAGGCTTGGCAATTATGTCGCAAGCAACTTTCCACTTGTTGATTTCACAAGTCCAGGAGAGGAATTTATAGATCTTGAATTGGTGCTGACAAGCCAATTTGGGCTCGAGGAAGCAATGTGATATATTGCGCGTTGAACCAGAACACCAACCCCCAATATCACTACATAGAATAAACCCCATGAACACGCTAACACCAACTGCACCTCCACATTCTCAAAATCAATCTAAACACTCTCCAACGGGACGCTCTTCTCCCCCACTCCCTCCTCCCTCCCGTTCCCCCCGTTTCCCCGCTTCACACTCCCCTCATCACTCTCCTCCCGTCCAAAAATCACATCCCCAAACTCCCTCCTCAACTCCACATAATCATACGCAAACTCTCCGATCTGCGCCTCATCCAATCCAACCTCCTCTTCCTCCTCGCTCACCCTCAAACTCAATCCCGGGATCAAGTTCATCAAGAAAAGAATAATGCAAGTCCCGAAGAAGGAGTACGAGAAGCCGGTGACGCAGTCGGCGAGCTGGTAGGCGAGTTGGATCCAGTGGTGGTTGAGCCAGCCGCCGGGGATGGAGGAGAAGCCGTCGAGGTGCGCTATGTAGTCGCTGTTTCCCTTTCCGTTAGCGGGGAAGGACGAATTAGGGGGGGGGGGGGAGAGGGGTAAGAGAGACATACGCAGCGAAGAACGAAGTCAGTAGGTTCCCAACGATGCCACCGATGCCATGCTCAGCGAAGATATCGAGCGCATCGTCAACACCAACCACGTACTTCAGTTTCGTAGCGTAGTTGCAAGCGACAGCACCCACGACCCCGAAGATGACGGCGGACCAGGCAGGCACGAAGCCGGATGCGGGCGTGATGGCTACGAGGCCTGAGACGGCGCCGGAGCAGAAGCCGACGGTGGACCATTTTCGTTCGAGGCGGTAGTCCAGGAGGACCCAGGTTACGCCGCCGACGGAGGCGGCGAGATGGGTGTCGACGCAGGCCATGACTGCGCGCATGTTGGCTGCGAGGGCGGAGCCGCCATTGAAGCCGAACCAGCCGACCCAGAGGAAGACGGTGCCGAGAACGATGTGTGTTACGTTGTGGGGACGGTAGGGCAGTCCTGAGACATCGCTGTAGCCCTTGCGCTTGCCGAGCATGATAGAGTAGGCGAGTGCTGCGGCTCCAGAGGAGATGTGTACGGGTGTTCCGCCGGCGAAGTCGAGGCCGCCCATCTTGTAGGTCCAGCCGGCGGGGTTCCAGGTCCAGCACGCGATCGGGTCGTAGATTATGGTGGACCAGATGAACATGAAGACGATACAAGGGAGCATGCGGCCTCGGTCTGCTGCGGCACCGATGGCGAGGGCCGGACTGTTGTCTTGTTAGTTCTCATCCTTGGTTCTTGTCCCTCTTTACGAAGTACATGAAGATACGTGAAAGAAGGGGGAACGCACGTAATAGCAGCGAACATGCCCTGATAAATCGCAAACAGCAAATCCGGGATCTTCGGACTGCCGACACTTGGGGCACCCAGCACATTCCTGAACCCGATATTCTCGAGATCACCAATGAACGAGTTTGCCGTGTGCGAGAAGGTGAGGGAGTAGCCCCAGAAGAACCATTGGAAGGTGACGACGCCGACGGACATGCAAGAGAGCCAGATCAGCGAGAGGGCTGACTTCCGCCGTGCTAGACCCGAGTAGAAGAAGCCCACGCCGGGAATCATGAGTAGCACTAGTGCCGAGGAGGTGAGCATCCAGGCGATATCTCCAGACTGGAATTGTTTGTTAGTTAAGGGAAAAGAGAGAGGATGGGGAGGAATGTACCTCATAGTAGATATTGCAGTTCTCGGTGAGAGAATCACATCCCGTCATGGTGGTGCCATTGTACGGGACAGCATAGAGGGAAGTCATGTTTGCGGCTCAGTCGGTCCAGCACTTGCTTTGGGCAGATCAAAACTCAGAACTGGACAGGAAGAAGGGGGATGCTTGACTTCATATATCCAGCAGCTGGGAGACAAACTCCGCTCCCACTCTTCCGCAGACGACCCAAACGAGGGATTCTGATAAGGGGTATGGGGCATTGCTGTCATGACGGTCTAACTGGCGAGATGAATGCTTAGCCAGCTGCTAGGACGACTAATGCCCATGACAGAGCTCCATACTTGGCACCCCGAACCTCGACGGAAAAGCAGATACAGCGGTCCTCTCGATTCGAGTGTACCCCCAAACACTTCGTCTCCACTCGCTCCATGCTGAGAACCTGACCAGCAGCAACACTAGAAACGCTTGAACAGTGGTCCCTGATCCCCATCTCATCCAGTCGCGCAAAGTGTAAACTCGAAGGATGAAGGTCGCCAAGGAAAGAAGGCTGGATAGCAGCCTTGGCCTTTCGCGGGCGAGGCTTGGCTTTCATACACTTGTGTCCGCGGCTCTCTCGCACGGTGTTCGCTGGATCCCATTCGTCGGATCCTTCTAGATCATGCAAAGGTGGAGGAAGGAAATTTTCGGCCGCGCACACGCGCACGCCTGTCAAAAGCATCTAGCCGCGAGGCCGCTGCGAGATAAGCATGAAGATTGTATGTCAGAGATAAGAGATGGCGTGTCGTTGGTCGTGAAGAGCCGCCAAGATCTGGTGGCGCGAGTAGCTTGAGATGTGGATGTGGTTCCGAGAAACCCCTTGAACCCTGAACTCTGCCGCCGTGTTCGCAGTCGGGCCTCTCTTCGACCGTGCGGGCGGATTGCAGCGTGCTGCCTTGCAGCGGGATGAGCGCATGAAGTGTATTAATTGCGGAGAGGCGAGAGATAACGATGGGAGGCTTGGGAGCTAGGTTAGCTTATATCATAGGGCAATGCTCGCCGGCCTAGAATAACTACCGGAAACAGTTTCTGAGACCACTTCCGCGGGATGCCTGCATGCCTGACTCGAGTTATTCCCATCTAGACCTGAAGCATTGGCGAAGAGTCTGAAGAATGAAGTGATTTGTTTCCAATTATCAGATCCTACCATAGCTGCGTGAGTATATTGTTTCTTCCCGTCCCTACCCACGGTTCCCGAGCTCATGTATCCCTCCCACCCTTTAGGAAAGCCTCTAGAATGTCTCTTCTCTTCTCTTCCAGTGCCCTCCTCTCCTTCTCCTTCATCGGCGCTGCCGGAGCCCTAAACACCACGCTCGTGAGGACCTCAGCGTATGCCTTCTCCACAGCCTGCCTTCTAACCACCCCGGGATCGCTTGGCAGCGGTGGGGCCTTGCCCTTCCAACTGAGACTCCGGCGCATGGTTTCCATGCTGCTCCTCGCGCTGCCCGCGACTTGCTCCTTCCAGCTGAACTTCGGGACGGGGGCGAGCTCGCTGGCAACACGACAGAGCATGCTGGTGAGAAAAACAAAGGAGATGTTGTGATTTGGTGCTGCGGAGAGGACGTCCAGGACCCAGGTTTTGATCTCTTCGGGGTCTGTAAGTTGTTTGGTGCCGCGAGCAACCATGTCGTGATCAAGGCTTGTCCATAATGATTCGCTAATTATGCCGTCTGTCAAGCTCCCAATGAATAGAAGCAGTACTTCAGCCATGATTTCCAGCTTCTCTCGCGAAGGTAGCTCGGGAGGGAAGGAATCGTTGAGACTCTTGTCGGAATCTAGTGCTTCCAAAACAAATCTTTTCCGCGTCTCTCTTGCAGACTTGTCTTGCAAGGTCCACGAATGCTCACTGAATGGCCAGCCAGGTGCTTCAAGTGGAAGATGGGCGTTGTCCAGCATGTTGGAATCAGCGATGACACGGTCGGTAAGGAGTTCCACAGCTTCAGTCAGTTTGAACAGCTCTCGCGGTGCAGACCAGCAGACCTCTGATCCACGGTTGACATGAGCACCCGATCCATGACGAGGAGGGCGTAGAGCTCGAACGCCGCCTTCAGGCACGCGGATCAACTCGTCTATTGAGCGTCCGAGACATGATTGCTGCCATGTTCCTCGTATAGAGAGAAAGTGATCTCGACCATCTGTAACCCGCAAGACAAGAACGTCGTCGAGTTGAGCTTTACCTTGATTCAACTCCTTGACAAGAGAGATGTCGTCAATGAAGACTTCCAAAGTCACATTTACTGCATCCCCAGGTTCTAATGTGACCTCCCTCTTCAGATCTTTCTTCGCCCGCTCATCTTCATCGCTTGCTGATCCCACAAAATAGACCGAAAGCCAGGGTGGCGCGATTCGATCCTCTCCTGACACACTAGGTTTGTCCACGAACGCAAATGTCGTATGAACCGCGCTCGTGTTTGCAATCGTTAGACTTCTGCTTTTCCTCTCTAGAAATGCAACGTGCCCAAATTCAACACCTTCTGCACTTCCTGTCGAAACTCGCCTAGGGGTGGGGCCATCTGATGGACCGTCAGTTTGAGGAGAATCAGGAGACGAATCAACCACAACCGTAATTCCGGGTCGCCCTTCGTTCTCCGCTCGATCAAGCTCTCGTGCTACTTCTTGCTGAATCTTCGACTTCAGTTGCGGTACAACCGCATCGTACTCAAGGGTGAAAACTGCATCGAGGGGTTTGTGGTCTGACGACAAGACCCGTTGATGTGAAGTGTAAACATCTAGATGTATTCTGTCCACAAACCCTTCTTTTGTGATGACGGCTTGGCCAGCATCGTCGCCACCCTCGTCGTATTCGTCATATTCATTATTTGCAGCCTCTTCTGCGCCGTCCTCGTCTGGGTTGTAATCAAATAAAACATCCTCGTCGTCTCCAGCGTGGTCGATACCCCTAGCCTTCATTTCATCGTCCTTTATCCTTGCCAAGGCTTCTTCCTTCACTTTTCCATCATATTCAGCTTTATCTCTTCGAGTTCGGAACAGTATTCGATCACACCAACTTGGAGCACGCTTTTTCTCGCTGGAATCAAACATGCCCATACTCCCAACATCGTATTTGTAAGTTGGTAAAAATGTAATCGGTCCTTCACGCCACCCGTCATGGAAAGCTTTTCTTTTCTTTTGAACGTGCCGTAGCTGATCATGTGGCAGTAACGAATCCAAGGTAGCTTGAAGGGAGGCAGGATCCTGGCTCGGGTCCTGAATGAAATCGTCTGGGTCTGGCAAGTCAGTCGAAGAACCATCACTTCGATCAGAGGTGTTTGTTTTGGGCATATCCCCCTCCGAGTCCGAATCACTATCCACGCTCCGTATAACAATAGGTCCATCAGCATCATCCAACTCCCCATCGATCTTGTTTCTTGATTTGGATCCAAGATCATATTCGCCTTTCGTATGAAGCATGAGAAGCCGTCGTATATCGTCACCAGGGAGCCCATCTAACCTAAAATTCAAATCGCCGAACCAGAATGCAAAATCCTCGTCTCCAATCCCCTCCTGGGTATCATCTAGAACTCCGGCCCAACTTATGGGCTCAAAATGCGTGCGTTGTAAGATCTGAGCCACGTCCCAGCATCGACGATCTAGATGCGCGGGGTCTGTCCCCGATGCTAAATGCGAGTTGACAAAAACAAGTCGAGTTGTCTCTCCAAGAACAATTCTAGTCGTGACAGCGCCCTTATTGCCAAGATATCCCATTATGCCCGTCCCCACACTGACAGTGCTCACGGAACTGATCGTAGGAGCAATCGTTGGAGATGCAAATATAAAGAGAAGGAGTCCAGATAGCTGCTGCTCTGAAATCAGCACATAGCCTGGTGGTATTGAATCCGTCAAAGCCTTCCTCCATTTCGCAGTCGGCTCTGGATCTGTGTATACCCTCCCAATATATTCCCTTGCGCTCGTGAGATCCACAACCTCCTGCAGTCCCAGGACATAGATCCCAATTTCGTCTCCGCCGGCGATTATGCCCTCGTCGCCTCTGGGAATGGTGCTTTCCTTCTTCTTCCGACGAGCTTCTTGTGCGTCAACACTCTCAATATGTTCCTGGCTACCATTATCCTCGATCCCTTCTGCGATTTGCAGCCCGGCGAGTCTTTTATCAATGCCTTTCCCTTCCACAAACCACCCCGCTAGGTCTTTCTCTGTGCCTGGACATGCCGCCACATTCCATGAGCCAATCTTCACTCTGATCTTTTGTGGTCGCGTGTACTCGGCTCGACGGGCGTGGACGGCTTTGGAGAGGGACTGTGGACTTGACGTTGGTGGGATGTGTTCGAAGTCTGCAGAGGCCTTATCCGTGGAAGTGCGAGCACTCGAAGCCATGTTTTCTCGTTCTATTCAACACCTCAATCGTAGCAAATAACGTTCTGGGTCGACAACGAGGGAGAGGTTATTTCTGCATTTTTGGGCACGGCACGCGCTTGATTCTTGAATGGAATGACGTAGCAAAAAGATGACTCGAAAGCGATGGACAACAGTCCTTCAACAACAAAACTGGTATCAGTCAAGCATTTTTTTGGTGAGTATGGATAATACAACAAGCGAAGTGAAAAGTGGTTTGAGGAGAAGGAGGAAACGAAGTCAGGGTCTTTGGGTTTGAGTTCTGGTGGGGAAGTGGGCGCGGGTTGATAGCAGCTGATCCCTGCAAGACATTTGGCCCTAGGCCCGAAGAGGAGACCTCGGTCAAGACAAACGCCGACGTGGACTTCTCTTCTTCCAACATCAACAACATTATCAAGATTTTCATGAATGAGATAGCTCATTCTGTTCTTATGCTATCTGCCTACCTCAAGGAAGGTGGCAAGGTATGCTGAACCTAGCCAATGGATGGGAAATTGATCCCGAGCTAGGGAGTGGGGAGTACCCAAGGAGACAGAATGTTCTGCAACATGGAGGCCTTTCCTTGCGATATTTTTCTTCTTGCTACGACTGCAGTATCATACTGCTATTCCTGCCGTCGATTTCGACCATTCGAAGATAGGATTGGCTAGCACCAATCCTTCAGCCTCCCGACATCCTGGCCTCTCTCGCTCTTCCTATTTGCCAGCCTGTGCGACGGGACAAGGGATCAGCACTAGGAGCTACCTCTTAGAACTTCAGCCTTGCAACTTCGTCTCGCACTACAACATAAATACACTTCACTGCCTCCCATCATGGCTTCTCTACAGTTTCTCACTTATTTCTTACTTTCATATCCAACAAACACACCATGGAAAAGCCAACCATAGTCCTAGTCCCCGGCGCCTGGCACAAAGCCACCATTTACTCCTCCGTCTCCTCCATCTTGAACACCCATGGCTACCCCACAATCCTCCTCGACCTACCTTCCGTAGGCGCCGTTCCCCCACACACCTCCTTCGACCACGATGTCTCTACAATTCGAGAATGTCTCAATTCCCTCGTCTCCCAGAACAAAGACGTCGTCCTAGTCGCCTGGTCATATGGCGGGTTTCCCGCGGGTGAAGCCCCTAAAGGCCTCAGCAAGAAAGAGCGTCAAGCACAAGGTCTTCAAGGCGGCGTCGTTCGCTTCGTGGTCATAAACGGCGTAGCAATGCCCGCTGGGTACCAACCGCACGTGATAGGGGATTATGCCAGCATGCCAGAGTGGATCGAGAAGGACATTCCAGTGAGGACTCCTCGACTCCCTCCCAACCTATCCCACTAACCCCAACCCCAGAATAACACAGGCACCATCCCCCCCTCCACCGCCAAACGCGTCTTCTACCAAGACATGCCCGCACCCCTTGCAGACTCCCTCTCCACCCAACTCCAGCACCAAAGCCTCGGCGTCTTCTTCAGCACCTCGACGTACGCCGCCTTCGAAGACATCCCATCTACTTTCATTAGCAGCGGGCAGGACCAAACCCCATTTGGGAAATTGAATAGCGTCATGATTGAGTACTGTCGAAAGTCTGTGCCTGGTGCTTTTGATGTCGTGGAGCATTGTGAGGAGGCGGGACATGCGGTTATGGCGAGTCAGCCCGAGTGGACTGCTGATGCGTTGAGGAGGGCTGCTGGGGAGAAGATTTGATGTGATTGCAGACTTTTATTTGGGACATTATATGTAACTGTGCTAAAGAATATGGTATCAAAACATCAAAGCCCCCTCATTTTTCCGGGAAAGATGAACAAACGCCAACGCGTAGACCGCAATATCATTCAACTGCTTCGCTTTCCTTAGTCAATCACAATGCACTTTTCTTTCCCCTTCCCTTTCCCCTCTCCATTCCAATCCCCATTCTCCACTGCCTCATAATTCCCCAATGCACCGAATACATCATTACCACTAGACTCCTCCCCCTCATCCCGCCACACAACCCCCATAATCCCATCAATCTGCTCCTCAACCTCTCTCTCCCACCTTCTCTGCTCCTCCAAATATCCCAGCCACGTCCCAACAATATTCTCCCACACGACGCGGAAACCGAGCTGTACCGTATTAGCCCTTTGCCTCATTATATCAACAACGAAAGGGGGAAAAACAAACCTCATCCCCATCCTCCCTCGCTACCCTCGCCACCCCCAAAAGTTCCTCCATCCTCCCCCACCCTAAATCACACCCCCGATAATGATCTCTAACCCCCTTAACCAACGCCTCCAACTTCCAATACGCATCAAACACCCTGGACCCCCTCCTCATAACCGGCATCTCAGCCTTCAAATCCTCTTTCCAAGAACGTAGGAACGCATGCAAGTTAGTTTCTTCGATTGAGGGAGCTGACGTGGAGGGAGGAGGGTAGGGGAGCGGGAGTGGAAGTGGAGGGAGAGGGGAGAGGATGTCGATCTCGGGACCGGATTGGTAGGGACTCATTTTTATGGCGGAGATAGAGGGGTTGCGGATGTTGGAGAGGCGGCGGAAGGGCCGCAGGAGGAATTGCGCAGCGTAGATGGCGGAGCTGCGTGTAGCGTAGGTGTCGGAGAATTTTATTCGGAGGGAGAGGGTCGAGATTGGGTGGGTGAGTTGGAGGAGGCGCCCGATTAGGGAGTGGATTTTGTCGCTGTAGTCGTAGAGGCGGGCTGAGGCGAGGAAGGGCGCTAGGGGGTAGGTGGTGTGGAGTTGTGTGGTGGATGGGAAGAGGAAGGTGATGTGGAAGTGGTGGATTTTGTTGAAGTATCTTGGGGCCAACGGGGCTGTCCAGATGGGGCCAGAAGTGGAAGTGGTAGTGGTGCAGGGGATGGGGTAGTGGATGAAGGGTTGGGTTGGAGGATGTGTTGGTGAGGGAGGGGGTATGTTGCTGGTGGAACAGACTATGCTGTCTTGTTCTTGGCGGGCCCAGCACAGCCGTTTTTTGTTTTGTTGCTCAAGGAGCATCAATTGCATTTGATAGTCTTGCAAGGCGTGGCCGCCGTGGGGCCCATTATTAGCATGTCCGGTAGCGGGGAATGTTAGGTTGAGTCCAGGGTTTCTTGGATTATAGAGGTTCCCAGGGTTGTAATAGTTTGCGGTTTGGCCACTTGGGTCTGCTCTATTGCACATGGCCAATCCGTTTGCTGAGATCTCGATGTTGAAGATTCCGGTCCCATACAAGAGACCCGTAGCTTCATCGTGAATCTGGCGATTGACTCGAAGAACTTCCATATAGCAACGCTCTCCACTTGCTCTCAAGGGGAAGGCGCCAGTGAGTCGTGCGGGTATGCGGGCATCTGGAAGCAAGAGACCATAGATGCGGAGTCTCATTTCCATTGGAATCTTGAGGAAGTAGCAACTCATAGGTATATCAAGGTGATCAGGACACATCTGGAACATGTGAGTCCTCCATTCGCACGGTTGACCACACTCGTAACCGCAGGGAAGTCGTGCTCGACACAGAGTTGCTACTTTCAATTGAGTGCGGTGTACTTTGCACATAGGTAATGTACCGGGCACAGGAGGTTCGATAGCTTTGTTGACACAGGCATTGCCTTTCTTCGAATATCCGTAGCATGTCTTCGTTCTTTCGTTGTCGTGCAGAGGGCAGTTCAGGAGATGAGAACAGGCGAATTGGCCTCGGACTGCTGGATCGTATGCCATTGGGAAAATTGACATGCTAGAGCAGAAAGTGATGGAGGCCGAGATTTCAAAAGGCAAGTAACAAGAAAAGTAAACTGAGAATCGAAGAGTGTCCAGCAGAGTCACACGAAGCTTTTTTATAATTGTCCCAACAGCCTAGCTGCCTGGGGTTGCCCAATTCGCCTCGCGTATTCGATGTTTGGCGCCTGCAGCAGTGCGCCCCAATTTGCGCAGAGAAACGAGCGATACGGCGACCAGTTCGCCAGAATAAGAGAACGATCAGCCAATCAGAATGATAAGTTGCGGTTCAATTGAGGAGATTCAGGCCTCTGATTCGAAGAGTTGGCTCATCTGACCGAGGAATGGCGCTGCTTGTGCTGGCTGCGGGGTCGCCTCAAATTATCGTAAATCGTACTGCCAAAACATAAAACTGTTGTCACGAATAAGGCTCGTATCTCGTAGGTCGTATGCAACGTTCGTATGGATGCAGCGGGAGAGAGGTATTCGGAGTCGAGGGGATTGCGATGCTTTAGTAACCCACTGAGCTGCCGACACGCGCCACTAGGGTCGCACGAGTGTGAAAGCAAGCTCAGATGCCCTGTGGCGGGTTTCGCAGTTTGGATCCAGAAGGGGTTGTTGCATGTAGGGCGTCGCTGTGTGCAGTGTGCAAACAGTCCGGTGACCTATCGCTTCCCGTATATATCCGCTTAAATGGCCAGTTTGTCGAACACTGTCATTTCCCATATGGGGGAATTGCCAAACGAGAAGCAATGCCGTTGTGTGGTGGTGTTGTGTGGTGTGTGTCATCCAGTATTTGGGTTCCAGAGGCAGGGGAGTGCAGAAGGGGGTACTAACGAAAGGACGAATGTAAGGAAAGAACAATTTCTGAGGCTTGCGAGCACGCCACTCGGCGCCCAAGCTGCAATCATTGGAGCCAATGCTTTCATTTCTTCTTCTCTGTAGCACAAGCTGCAAAAGTCGGCATCTAGCCCTTGCTAAGGCAAGCAACCGTCTCCTCGGTAGACAATGGTCATACCAGCCCAACTCCAGCTGTGCCTTAGGCTTGACGTCTGTTAGAACCCATGTAGTCCCAACATTCTCACCTCGAGAAATACCATGTATGGCTCTGTGGTAGCGATGCGTATCCGTATACTGCCCCTGGCTCAGCGGTGTCCGAATAGCTCCGTCAAGCTCAACCGTCTTCCCATCGGTTTCAACTCCCCCACACCATCTCCCAATCCCCCTCCGCCTCCATACCCCTCGTCCCCAAAATTCTCCACCCTTCTTTCTATATCCTCTCCGGACTCCCTCACCCTCATAGCCATCTCCCAATGACTCTTGACCGCCGTCTTAATCCTGTCCTTCACATCCTCGTCCGCCGTCATAAAGAACCCCAATATCTTCTCCTCTTCCTTCGATTCCTGCACAAATGTGTTCTCCCGACTCCTAAACTTCAATAGCAGGAATTGATCCGATATTTCCACTGCCTGCAGCTCCTCTGAAAAGACGATCAAGTTTTCCAGCCCCTTCCTGTTGAGTACCACAATGCAATGCCGTGGAGTGCCAGTGATAGGTGAGGGTGTGAGCTCGCACACAAACAATGTGCCTTCGATGCTGGTCTTCTCCCACTCCCCACTCACGTTGTTGAGTATGTAGATGTATGCTGACGCGGCGATTTCAAGGATCGCGGCTAGGGAGGGGACATAGCGCTTCACGACGGAGTGATTGATCTCTTCTTTTGTGCGCCCGGTCCTGGGTGCGGTGTACTGAGCTTCCGAATCGTAGTCAGAGACAAGAGGAGCCTGCGATGTGCTGGAGGCGTGGTTGCGGGATCGTGTTTTGCGGGGCGTCATCTTAGAGGAGGCTGGATGATCGAAAGTTGGCGTGGAGAGGGATGCGCGCGTGAGAAGGATGATTCGTAGAGAGCTCCGTTTGCGGAGGCTTGCTTGTATTATCTGTTCTGGAGAAAAGAGCCGTAGTGTGTAGTCGTGATCGTGAAGCGGCGGTGGGAGTCAGGGATGCTGATGTTGGGGAAGGAAGGCCACGAGGTTCGAGAATGTCAGCCTCGCCTCCTAGCCTGCAACACACTAACGAGACCAGAATCCTCCCTCTTCTTCTTTCATTTTCAATAGGTTCGATTTAATTGTTAATAAATCAGAAATGATAAGATAATCTGATTCTATATCTCAGAACTCGATAAAATCTCTATTTATTTCATTTAATTATCTAATTCCTTTTCAAAATAGTCTCCTGGTGTCCAAGTCTTGGCAGCGGCTAACCTCACTTCGTATTGCATCTTCCCACGCATGGGCTTCACACACGGCAAGCAACAACAGACATCAAATCCCTGTACTGCCCACACTTGCGTTATGCACATCTCACAAGCGCCAAGTGGCTCTATGAGAGGTACTCGAATCGAGCAAGGCAGGATCATATTAGCAGCAGTACTGCATATGGATAGTTGCTATTCGTACGGCGCGGCCTTATCCACCTCAAGCCTCATCTCGCTTTATATGAACGATCAAGCAATGGACGTGGAACTCTACTTAAGTGGAAAGATCTGTCTGGAGGATAAACTACACAGTCAATGTCATCAGTAGGGTCGGTACCCTCAAATGAGGACTGTTAGGTCGCATGGGAAGTGAATTACTCCGTGACTAGGAGCGAGCGGATAAAATCTATTGTTCTTCTGATCGTACTCTTGGAGATTCACATTCGAAGTGCCATCTTACGGATGGCCGAAGTGTCCGATCCGACTCGGGCGATGTGAATCTCACCCTGACTGTATGGATATTCTACAAAGTAAGCTCGCCGCTTCGAATGATTGGAGTGAGATCGCGGTCCCATAAGCTGACTTGAAGCGATCCCCCGGCCTCCTGTTGTAGCATGTTAAATATATTAGTACTCAGACATTTCCTCCAGATCTTTGCCACTCATCCTCTTGAAGCTTGATTTCACTTCCACCTATTTACACTTATCGCAACTCCATAGCGAACAATTACCTTTCAATATGTCTACCACTAAAGTCCAGACTGCCATCGCGATGGAGCATCAACTAGGGAGATGCACCTACATTGAGCCTGACCCCTCCGCAGACCCATGGGCGAACGATTGTAAATGAGATCCTTGCCTCGATCCCATCTTCAATTATCAAACCGATCAGGTAGAGCTGACTCTGAAATTCCAGACTATGTTCCCGGCCTACCCAAGAGTATCCTCACCCATGACAATGTCCTTCATGACATCGGTCCCGAAGTCTTTCAGGACTCCTCTCCATTCAAGTTGGCGACACACGCCTTCACCGCCGTCAAGCATAAATCCATCCTCCAGTCACCACCTTACAGCAAACAATCCTTCTTCTCTGAGGAAACAATCACAAATATTTACACTCCCGAAGTCATTTCTCTCGTCAAGTCTGTCACCGGCGCCAAGGAAGTCGTCATAATCACCACCTCAGTTCGTTCAAAAGACTACGCGCCACCCAAAAAAGGCGTAAAACGTCCTCCAGTAGGCGACATCTCGAAATGGGACATGAAAAGCCCTATGCTGAGCGGTCTGGGCGATGAGAATTCTCGTCTCACGCCGCTGCGCCTTGTGCACATCGATTACAGTGCTGAAGCCGCTAGAACCATGCTTCGCAACTTCAATCCCGAGGTGTGGGAAACAGCGAAAGACATTATCGAAGCAGAAGACGAAGCTGCAGCTTCTGGAACCGAGTACAAAGGAGGACGGTATGCATTCTACAGCGTTTGGAGACCGTTGAAAACAGTGAAGAAAGACCCGTTGGCGGTCTGTGATCCGAATACTATAGATCGGGAACGGGATCTGGAGGATGGACCGCTGAAAAGACCTAGTCTCAAGGGAGATTATCTTGCGGCTTTTTCTCTGGTGAAGGGAGTTAGAGCTGAGAGCCAGAAGTGGTATTGGATCAAGGAGCAAAAGGAGGATGAGGTATATTTCTTGCAGTTCTTTGATAATTTTGCGGAGAAAGAGGGAAGGCCCCTCGCAGCACCACATTGTAGCCCAGAGCTACTAGGCGTCGAGGGTGGAGAGACCAGGGAGAGTGTTGAGACGAGGGTTATTGCCTTCTGGTAATCCTGCCTTCAGTCGACTTATAAGTCCGTCTAAGCTAGAATTAAGCGGATTCCGGGTATTGTTTGAGAGTTTCTTCTCAAGATTTATATCTTCAGTACAACACAATCACCTCTCAAGAACCCCTGATGCTATTCAACAGTACTCCCTGCTCCTTCAATCTTGTCTGCTACTACATCCTCTATACAGAGCCCCGCTTCAGAATTAATTCCGCTGCTCTTTCCCCCAAAGCATAAACAGTAGCTTGAATCGGCGCAGAAATCGGCGTAGGAATCACACTCGCATCTACAACTCTCAGACCCCTCACGCCCTTCACTCTAAACTCAGTATCAACCACCGTCCCCATACTTGCCGTACCAGCTGGATGCAGAAAATTGATTACACTCGCATTCACCCGTTTGTCAATCTCGGCATCAGTACTCTGTTCAGTCAGAGGCTTCAAACCTGCCGGTGGCAGCTCGCCTATGATGAGGTCGTTGAGAGGCGGGGTATTCATGAGCTTGCTGGACATTCGTACGGCAGTGCGGAAGCGATATCGATCAGAAGCCGTGGCGTAGTGGTTATTGTCGATTTCTGGGACGGCGTTGATATCTGATGATGAGAGCTTGACCGTCCCTCGTGAGGTAGGAAGCAGGTTTAAGGCCACGGTCCTGATGATTGTTCCGTCCAAGGGAACACCTACGTAATGCACCATATTGCCTACATGACATCTTGGTTCTTTCAGGAGTGCGTTTTGCTCCAGGGTTGAAATCCCCAAGTCATGAGATAGAGCATTTTTCAGCTCCGTGGTGTCGACAGTAAAGGTGGTCTGCCAGTCTAATGGGTTTCCGTTCATGAACGCAGGGTCATTGAATGCTGGGCTTCCGAAAGAGGCACCACGCTCGGGGTATCGAAGCTTCCATTGCTGGGGAAGGGAGAGGTGATCCCAGAGGTTCTTTCCTACTTCTGGAGAGTCGGCGATTTGCTCAATCCCGTGCTTATGGAGTTCTTCGGAGGGCCCAATTCCCGATAACATGAGGAGTTGAGGCGTCCTGATAGAGCCCGCAGAAAGAATGACTTCTCGCTTTGCGGTAATTCTTTTCCCGGAGTCCAGCTCAACTCCTGTTGCCACTTTCGTGCCATCTGGGAGTATGGAGACCAGTACTCGTCTCACGAGCGTGGAGCTAAGAACTGTGACACCGGTCAAAGGATACGCCATACTTGCAATCACCCTCTGGCCTTGGATGCGAGCCTCAACTATCTCTGCTAGCCCGAGTTGCGAACCACCATTGATATCTGCTGCTTGGTGAACACCCAACGCGGCCCAAGCTACTTTGACCGGCTCTCGAAGAGGATAGTTACGTCCGGAAGAAGTGACTGAGGCAGTATGCACAAGTCCGCCAGACCCATGAGTTTTCGAGGAAGAATCATCCAGTGGGGAGAAATGGTGTTCAGTTTTCTTGAAATATGGAAGGAAACCATTCCAGTTCCAGCTCTCATCGCCAACCATTGCAGCCCAAGGGTCATAGTCCTTCGAATCACCTCTCGTCCAAAGTCCTTTTCTAATCAGCAATTACTCCTTTTTACCACCCCAAAAGACATACCATAATTGATCACACTCCCACCACCAATCGCTTTCCCAGCCCCCACATAGATCTTCAGTCCATCGAGATTTTTCTGCGGTACTGTCTCATAATACCAATCTAGTTCCGAGCCTTTCAAAAGAGCAACTTTCATTGGTGACATGGTGACTTCTGCGAGCTCGGTCTTGCTTGAGTCGGGCCCTGCTTCGATGAGCAGGATCGAGAGCGAAGGATCGCGTTCATGAAGACGAGAGGCAACCACTGTACCGCCAATTCCTGCCCCGACGATTATGAAGTCGAAGGCCTTCTCCAGATTTCCGTCCACCAGGAGATTGGGTTGGTGTCGCATTTTCGGAGACTAAGGCAAAAGAGAGGAGCCCGGGGTGGGATGATGTTATTCTAAGTAATTTTGGACGTTAGATAGTCAATCATAACGTTATAAGATCAAAATACCTCGAGTTATGGAGCTGGCGCCCAAGTTGTACTCGGGCCTGCCTTCTAGAACGGGCAAGTGCGAAGATATGCAGTCAGCAAATAACTCGACAGTAGATATTACCAAGACCAATCTGACTCTTCGAAGTATCAAACCAACGGACCCAGGAACGGAAATAACTTAAACTCCATGAAATACCGCTCTGTCAGATGAAGTGCTATTGGCTCTCTATACGATCGTTTGTTTAGGGTCTTGTAGGGCTGCACCTGTCAGCTCGGCAAAGCAAGTCATATCATTACTCGACCGAAAGGCTGGGCGACCTCGCGGTGAGCGCATCGTCGAGAAATAAGTTTCCTGCGGCCAAAGCTTTGACGTATTTCCGACTACGTGTGGAAAAGTCTCTTGATTATCACATTAGACGATTTCGTTCCCAATAATTACTACAACAGATGATTATCACACACTAATCCTAACGTGAAGAAAATCTGTGTCTATTTGGAAAGGTGAGCAGAACTGCGTTGCCGGCAATTTTGGGTCAGTTAAGGTAAGTAAGAGACTTTTCACAATTACTGAAGAGAAAGGGAAAATGCCTAGTGTGTAATTTTCCTATTTATACATTTATTACTAAAACGTATCTGTCATAGATTCAGAAGGTCCACCCTTGAGTCTGGAGTCTTTGAACCCCCCCTCCCCCGTACTGGACGCCTTCTCCTATAATCTGGAGAATCTCAAAACCGTTCTAAACTTCATAGATCTTGATGATTAGAAAATTCTGTACAAAATCATGACTGAGGCTTCTAGTACAACGCAATGCCAACTTTTTGCCACCATTATTTCTAGCACGGTCGATGATCTCAGCCTCCTCCCATTGCAAGTTTCGTTGGTATATCTGTACTACCAATGAAAATAACTTCGACGGCCGCAAAGCTAAACAAAGTCGTTAGTTTCAAAAGATATCAGAGCCTTGAAGAAAACTTACGCCGCGGTAGCGGAAAATATCTCAATCCTCCTCGCGCCTGTAAACACTGTTAATATGGCGGCGAAAGCGAACGTAAGCCCCATCATGATCCAAATGCGCTTGACGAGATCTTTCTCGTAGTAGAGCGCAATAATAGACGTCGCTGGTATCATTGCTGATAAGACTGTGATGATGAATTTCGTCGTGCTCTCGAGGCCGGTATATTGAATCACGCCGAGTGCGTGATCGGCTGCCTAAAGTACATGTCCGTCAGTCAAGGCGATTTGCGAACTCCTTGTCATGATAATTACCCTGCCTCGTCCAAGAGTTTTGTGCCAGATATTGAGGATACCGGCGACGATATTTGAGGACCATATGTCTCGCTCATCCTCGCTTGTGAGAGCCACATAATCCTCTTCGAAATCCTCGCTCCAAGTCATCATCTCTACGGGCTTGTCGTCTTGTTTCTCTGCGATACCAAGGAAGTGCTTTCCTTCCCCGTCATTCTCGCCTCTTAGCCAACGCGTGATGAATTTCAGATCTGCTTTCCGGGGTTTGGTGAGTGCGGAAACTTGAGAGCACTTCAACAATACCGTGTCTAGTGAACATGTCAGAACTACGGACCATCAAGAGCATTGCCACCTACTATATTCGTCAAGTTTCTTCCTAATCTCCTCCAAGACTTCTTTCTGCCTCGAATTCGATTTACGCAACGCCATGAAGCTTGTCGCCAGCGGGATCCCTTTCTCATTCCTCTCATCCATGTACAGCGTCTCCTTATACCTATTCTCTAGCTCTAGAAGCTCGGCTTGCAACGTCATCAAATTTAGCATATTCAGCGACGAGAACTTCCGGAAGATGGCGTATTCTCCATCTCGTCCCATAAGACTGGCTAACGTGTGATATCCGGGGGAATCGGGGGTTCCATACTCGAGAGCCAGGTCCGTGGTGACCTTGCGCTTCTCAGACGGCGGCTCCTTGTCCTTTCGATCGGCCATACGGCGGCGAAGCGAATCTCGGAATCCAAGGCGACAGGCGCGATCACGCTGCCGAATCGGTTGTTGGTTGTCTTTAGTTGTGAGATGTACGCATCTGCTTGGAGGATATGGATATATGAAAGTTGCATGTGGCTGTTAATGATTCACGAGGCGAAAATGAATCATGATCATGCTAGAGGTGCGCTCAGCCCCGACATAGTCCAGGGGGGCTCGCAAGCGCTGGCCACAGCCCTAACCCGCCCCCCGCCAGATTCTCGCACTGTCACCGGTCTGGGTGTCATTGGAGATACGCCCGTATTGCTCTCAGACTTGACGCTGTCTGCCCTGTCAAAGGCGTCAAACATGTCGCGTGGTCGATCCCGACGCTCCAGGTGATGAGCCGAGCTGCAGGCTTTAGTGCCATGATTGGCGCTTTTCAGCCTCTTTTACTAGGTTTCTCAAGAAGCGCTCCACACTTCTCAATCACTAACTCGAGCCCAGGGGCGGGTACTGCCGTGTTAAGGGGCCAGGGGGCCCGGGAGCCTTGCGCATACTTACGTTCACCAAGATCTAGCTTCCGGCAGTCGATTCTTCAATAAACTGCGCATGAATCCCATCATCGCGCACCTTCCTTCGCTTTGTTCATAGACCAGTTCGTCATGGATCCAATATTTCTCTATTCGGGTCTGCGCGACCTGTCGACCTCGCTTGCGACGATTGTGAATGTTGCGCACGACTCAAAAGCCGGACAAAAAACCCTCGACTCAACACTTAAAGAACTTCCCATCTTGTTTGCGCTTCTGAAGGAGATCATGGATGGAGTGCTCAAGGCGCAGCGAGCGATTCCACAGTCTGCCACCCTCGCTTTCCAACAATGCCAGGTGGACTTAGATGATGTTATCACTTGTCTCTCCCAGCGAGGCTTGATGGGCAAAGGTCATGGAGGCTTCTCCCACCTCCAGGCGCGGCTTTCAGACCATAGTTTGGGGAGTGAGTCGAGCGACAAATCTGAGGAGACCGTGAAGCCCAAAACCCCGCCAAAGGAACGACGTAGTCTCAGAGAGAGGTTGCATCTCATGAATGTCCAGTCTCTAGCTGCTGCTGTCAAGTCTTTCAAAGAGTCGGTACTTCTGTTGCGGTATATTGCTATGGAGTAAGGACGCCCTCCTCTTCCCATAGCGGTACTAGGTACTGACTTATTGAAGCTTCCAAACCCAAACGTTGCTCCTCGCGCAATCCGACCAACAACAAGACCTTCTCAACGAAGTCCGAGCCATCAGGCCCAAATTTCAATCGCCGGCAAGTCTGAGCCGAGACGGATCTACAGCAGAGGAAAACACAAGTGTAGATGAACCCAAATACGCACCAGAACTGAACGACTCCCCTACCAAAACTCACCACCAGTCTTCCATCTTTTCTGACTCAGTATCTTACCATACCCCCAAGCGACGACCATCTGAGTACGGGCGTCTTGAAGTGAAGAACTTCTCTACGAGATTCAATGTCACCGTCGGCATCCCACGGCTAACATCAAAGCACAACGAACCACCACAGCCCGACTATATTCTTGCAAGAGCCGTATCAGATACCGGCAGTGCGAATAGCACGATTTCCCACAAGATGATAACGCGGCACAATATTGGGCACTTGACGCAGAAACTTGGCAGAAAGAAGGAATGGACGTTAGCAGATGGTAATGGGAAAATGAACAGTGAGGCGACGGTGAAATTGACGTGGTATAATACCCACGACGCGATGAGGTCCTACACGACCGAGTTCTATATCGTAGAGGTAGATATATATGATATATTGCTTGGGGGGGACTTCTACAGGGAGTATGGACCTTTGAAAGGCGATGGATCAAAAGAGCAGTTCATGATGGGCCATTTCGATATTCCCTGGCGGTCAAGAGGTACTTTATACTTCTCCTTACCTTCATCCCTAGAGTCATTCATCACGTAGAGCTAACTATTCTACTTCCTAGAACAACGTAAAAGAGAGAAGGACGCCGAGCAAGCAGCCCAAAAAGACGCAAAAGCCAAACTCCAGCAGGGCCGCGAAAACGCGAAGAAGGGTTCTCAGAACTCTTCAACCAACCTTAGCCCTGTCACAGAGAATACCGAGGCGAGTGTACTTGGCATATCTCAAGATCCCGCTTCTAAGCCAACTGCTGCGGTAAATGGGACGAATGCCAACGCTCCCCAGCAAGCCAATGGGAACGTGTTAAGTCTGAAGTCAAACGGCCAAAACGTGGCGGCAAATCCTCTTATCGCCAGTCCCCAGCTGACGGCAGCGAAATCAACAATGCCGATTATTAATGCCCTTACGTTTGAGGATAACATCACCAGTCCGATCGGGACACGCCCTGGTCGTCACGATGCCGAGACTCCGCCTAAGACGCCAGAGCAAGGGCCTCAGACAGCTGATTTAGCGATGCCAAATGGGAAGGCGCTGCTGGGACGGTCAGTTGAGGATGTGAGTGGTGTGAGTGAGGAGAATGGGAAGCTGAAAGAGGTAGCTAGTGAGGGAGTGCCTGTTGTTTCAGGGTCGCGTGCTGTTGAGATATAGTCATTAGGAGGGGACGGGAATGTGGTGTTTTAAAAGATGGATGGGGTGTATAAAATTGTGGACTGGCGTATTGCATCAGCATTGGCATTTGCTTAGGGTGATATTCTCTACCCTCTTGCATAGTTAGGTAAATGGAAAGAACTGGGTGGGTAGCTTTGTATAGTATAAAATGATCTTGCTCGCTAGCGTCGAAGTAACCCCAGATGCCAGAGCCTTAATAAGATGCCCTTTTCCGGTACCGGGTGGCCCGTATAATAGGACGAATCTTGGCTGTTCTCGCTTTCCTCTGAACAATTGTGGGAGTTTCATGGGTAGCTCAGTGGCTATCTGAAGCTCTGTCCGTGCCTCAACTAAGCCAGCAACATCATCTCATGTAACGTTGGTCTTCTTGGTGACAACGGTGCTGTCCACAGACTCATTGAGTTGCTTATCAAGAGCTCCGCGACTGTGCTTGTCACCGTCCTCTTTCTTCTCCCGGGCCTGCTCTTCTTCGTATGGTTGCGAAGAAAAGGCTGGCGTGGAGCCTGTACTGAGAGCAAAAAAGATTTGCATGGTTTCGCTTACCTAGCGATGAGGAGGAGCCGTGTACCTTGGAATGTCAATGGCAACCTTCTAGATGGCGGAGATAGTTGGGAATATGGGAGTTTCTGTTTGTGTTTAGTGAGCCATAGGAGGTGAACGGATTTTTCGCAATTTTGCTCGCTGTCTGCCCTACCCTTACTGCCGTTCAACCTCTTACTCAATGCGAGGGCTCTGGAGACTACCTCGCCGGCGTATCTCGTGTTACTTCGTATCGAGAGTGTGGATGCCAGACGCCTTGTTGCAGGTCACCAAGTAGCGAATAGCAGAAAAAACGCAGCAATGCCCGAAGGCTTGCATATCCAACTGCGATGGGGCGTATTACGCAAGGAGAGATTTTCACTGCGTTAGATGGGACGTTTCTTGGAAATTTCAACTTTCAGCCGCAAATTCCTTGCCAATAAGGACTGGTCTTGGTTCCTGCGAACTCACGCACCTTCGCCTTGATTTATCGACCGCTTGCGGGCACTAATGTGATGACGCTACGAAGTGAGATGTCTATCCCACCGAAGTGTGCCTTCACCATCGGGTAGTTTGAGTGCCAATAATATCACAGCTCTCACGCAAGCTCAAGTCCCGATTCCTGGTTTCAGCCCGTGTCCGGCGGATCCGGTCGAGGGCCACGTTTCATGGCTTTTTGCACCCACTCAGCCTCAGAGAAACCCTCTCACGGTTGATGGAGGGGCTTTTTTTCTTTTCGTGATGTAGGTAGTTTGCCATCGCCTAAGGTTACCGGCACAGCCCTATCAAAAAAAAGAAAAGCACAGGGTGCATCAAACCCCTGGCGAGGATCATCGGCGATCGATGCACCGCCCCGCACTTGCAGCGACCCCGCACCCCATCAGATGCAAAGGTCAGCCAAATGTAACGGTCAAGGATGGCCTCCTGTCTAGACTCCATGTACAAACCTCCATCGAGCGTGAACTAATTTTGTGCTTGGATATTCAAATTGATCTCACAAATTTGATGATGCTACGTTCTCCCTGACTGGCTTTACAGACAACATAATGGACGATCCGGACATCAATCTCTTCGATCACCTGGATGTCTTTCGACAGGAACAGTTTGGCCGCCTACTTCTCCGTTACATTCCGGATGACGTTTCCCACCAAGCCGACATGGCCAAAGTTTTCATCCTGAAATACACTCTCGATGGACTAGAAGAGAACGAACAGGATTCGAACAGCGACCAACACACTTGGTTGCACAAAGTAAGGAGATATCCCCGTCGCCTGATAGCCACCAATTCTCGGACCACGCATTGGGCAGTTGAAGTTCGGGGCGATCTATACGAAACCTTCCGTCACAAAGAATATTATCTCCCATGGGACTGGAGAGCAACGATGAAAATGACACCAGAAAAGATCTGGAAGAAAGATACGCAGAGGATGAACCCGTTGGAGAGGAAACTCGTTGGAACCACCGCCTTGACCAATACCGAGATAACAGAGAAAAGTAAGATATGGTTGATTTATAAGCATTGATAGCTTGCTTATCGGGTTTCTAGCAATACGATACAGTCTGAATTTCCGGCCTTATTCAATCTTTGGCGACAATTGCCAACAATTTGTTAAACGGTTCTGTCAAGAGATCGATGTCCAATTTGACCCGGACGCGTCAAATCATCTCCGAACAGCAACTGATATAGCCAACGTCTTCCTCTCGAGCATATCGCTGCTCTGTGTTTTGTTTCTTCTTGATATCTTCGGTAACAAAGGAAGATTTGCACTCGCAACCTCTGTCCACGCTGGGCTCGCTCTCATCACCATGGTATTGCTCACGTTCTCCCACCCCAGAATGTTTCTGTTGGACGTGGCTTACTTGGGTTTCAATATCTCGCACTTCATCCATTTACTAGTTAGCACCTTTGTCTGGTTTCTGTGGGTCCTCGTTGCGGCTGTATTGTGTTTTAGTTTTGAAAGGGAATGTGATCTAGTGGCTGTACGCATCGTTGACGGGGAGGAAGTGTTCGACATATGGCACCCATGTAACGTTTTCTTACGACTCGCTCAGCTGTCGATATCTATTGTGTGCCTTCTTGGTGCCATTTATCATTCCTATTATAGTTCACATTTCATTCAGGAGTGAAGGGGGGACGCTCTATATTCTTTCACAAATTGAGTTTCCTGATCGGCTTCTTATCCTTGGGTAGTCAATTGGAAATCAAGAACAATATAAAAGCGACTGAGCGCCCCATTTCATGATACTTTCCTCCCTTGATCCGTTGTAATATTCGCACTTAGTTTGCCTATTTCCTCCGTCTTAACGTGGAAAGACTCTCAAATTATCAATTGGATATGATTGTAAGCCTGGCAAGTTAGCTCGTCAGAACTGGGGAGATCGATTCGTGATCTAATGTTCACGGTATCACAAACGTAGGTATGGTGAGTCGAATAAAACATACATTTCCATGTAACCAGTGACAGTGAGGTGGCGCGATTCCCATGCAGGCTGACTGTCGTTGATTTAGTGGGAGCCGGCGGACTGGGGCCTGGGGCCTGGGCAGAGCTGCCGCCTGGCCACCTGCAGGAGCGGCCCCAATTTAGTTCGGAATGAAACACGAATGCTCAGCCACCTGTGCCCCGCGGTCATATACCTCTGCTCCCTCCTTTGGCTGTTGAACCCCACGCTTAATATCCAAATATTTTGCGTGTGTGTGTCTCGATTAGCCGTTACTATAACTTATGGCATCCCATCTATTCACTGCCGTGATAGCCATCGGCGGCGTTGCCTGGCAAGCACCCCAAAGCGCTTTCCGGGTCATCTTTGTACCTTGGAAATCAAGCTACGAACCCATCAAATCTTTCCTCAATGATCAGTCTACGGATGGACAAATAGGGAGCTGGCGTGACAGAAAGCTAGCGGAGTTGACCTTCGTCGGAATTACCGTAAGCTTGATTTAGTATCTTTCCACACCTTCAAAGCAGTTTTGAAAACTATGACTGACCACATCCCTCAACTACAGTGTGCACTCATTACTGGAGCGGTGGTGCAGGCTCTCACTTGGCCACAAGCACAAACGGCCTTCGATCTTCCTCTCGCCTTTTGGTACAGCAGCCTCGTTCTTTCACTTGTGGCAATCTGCCTCGCAACTCAGCAAAGCGTAGCTCTTAATCGCGTAAGCAGCTACAAGAATTACGATGACAAAATACGATCCATGTTGGGTCACAAGGTCATGTCGAAAGATACTGACCGTGGGGAGACTTGGACGCCCAGGTATTTGCAGCTCTATGTTTGGCAGACACCCATTATGCATTTGAATTTCGGGATCTTGGGGCTCTTTCTCGGGTTGGGAATTATGCTTTTCGAGAGAATAGAGGGCGCGGAGTACAGTGGTCCAGTCCCAAAAGGCTTGGAGCCGAAGGTTCGTGTCCTTGGTTGTTTATACTGCTCCAACAGCCTTTGATATCCTGAGTTTTTGCTGATAACAGTTGAAAGGCTTTGGTCATTATTGGACTTGTCAGCGGGCTCTCGGTGCTCAACTATCTATTCTCTACCGGGGTACTATACCACAGAATTAATTCCATCGAAGACTAGGCCTAGCTGAATTCGACCAAAATTTGAACACTATTACGGGCGACTTGGGGTTGGTACCTTGCCTAAGCCTAGGGATTCTAGCCTTTAGTAAATTGTTTGATCTGTAGAAAGCGCAGATATTTACTTCTCCAAATACCAAACGCGTGTTTCATTTACATGTTCTGTCGCGTCTATTCACCTCACCTCCTTGGTCCCCCATTATCTCCTAGGATCAAATCGCCAAGTAGAATCAGTTGTTCTAATTCCACAAGGGCAGAGTTTCTTAAGAGGCCCTTAAACATCCTATAAAGCTCTTAGCGGCTACGAAATTAAAATTCCAAATTAAATCTCTACATTAAAAATTCATGTGCTTTTCAGCCTATGTACCAGACATGCAAAGGACTCGACCCCGCCACGTACGTGGATGTTCAGAGTTACTTACTTCTTTGTTTAAGCACAGTTTTTCAGTCCTAATACATGAAGACGGGGATTGAGCATATTTTCTACCATAATGACATCATGTGTCTACTATTTTCTCACACATGCACAACATACAAAAAAGTGGCCCCCTAACTGATCCTCGCTTCCGTATTCAGGGGCTCGGTACAGGGGCCAAACGCGAAACCTTAGGCCTTCCTTACGCCTACCTGCAGCTCGGTCGGCTAAAAAGAAATTATGAAACCTTTTTTTTTTTTTTTTGGCTCGAGCTTCAACTGCACTTCATCTCCAGCACTCGATTTACCCCTTCCTGAGTCTTTGCCCAACCTCGTCCGACCATGGATAAGATCGATGACGCAGAGAACGAAGCGCGCATGAAGAGAGGCGAGCTGTACTACGCTTTCACACCGGCGATGGTAGCCAAGCGGGAGCGCTGTAAGAAGGCTTACAACAAGCTAAATCAAGAAACTGTGGATGCTACTCGGCGAAGGCGCGTGGAGCTTTGGAAAGAGTAAGTTCTTATCTAAGCACAGGTAACTTTTCTGACACGGTGACCCATGATAGGATCTGTGGTGACCAGACCCCACTTCCGCCTCCCGCCGCGACTGAAGCGGATGATGAGATCCTACTTCAAGACGAACCGTTCGTAGAAGGCCCTATCAAGTTTGACTACGGCCACAACGTAATGTAAAACGCCTATTCTGTTGTGCAACCTATTATGTTGTGCCACCTACCTTTAGTGGTACCACCACCTTTCTGTTTAGTGGCCAAAACTCTCCGAGCTGACTGCAAGCCACGCCAGACTCGGTAAAGGCGTCTTCATCAACTGCAACTGCACCTTTATCGACACGAGTCCTATCACCATCGGATCTCGGACTCTCGTCGGCCCCAACTGCTCCTTCTTCTCGGGCACCCACCCTTTAGACCCATTCCTCCGCAATGGCGTCAAGGGTCCGGAGCTGGGCGCTCCTATCACGATGTAATCAACACATTTCTCTGTCCCCTATTTTGAGCCCCCCTTTCTTATTGGTTTCTGCCGAGCGCCCGGCTCGCGGTCATCCGACTCCCCGGGTCCCCTAAAGAAATCGGATGCTGACAATTCGTTGAAGCGGGGAGGATTGTTGGTTTGGAGGTAATGCGATTGTGCTGCCTGGCGTCACAATTGGTCGAGGCGTGACAATTGGCGCCGGCAGTGTCGTCACTAAGGACGTAGGAGACTTCTGCGTTGTTGCTGGCAATCCTGCCAGAGTCATCCGCAAGATCGAGCCCAAGGCTGTGGATCCAAGATCAAGTTGAGTGCTGATGGGTTGGCAGTAAATTGAGCTTGTCCCTTTCGAGAGCTTCCTTTCACTGTTTGCGCGGCAGATTGGCTTCGTCCGCAAGGCTGAGTTGCCTAATCTACCTTTGGAAGTCTCTCCGAACTAAAGATAGCAAACTTTTCTCCCTCATGTTGGTCTCATTCTGCGTGTTGTTGATAATGCTGATTAAGAGGTTATTTTGGGTTCCGGCGGTTCCCTTTCCTTCCTACAGACCCAGATCAACTCATGAGGGCCCGTTATTGGTGCCCGCAAGTTGAAGTTGTATCCATATATTCCCACTGAGATCTTAGTGGCAATAGTAGTCGTTGGTCCGCTGTTATTGGCGGCCAAGGAACACCAAGCCGTATCCACAAGCACCTGAGTCTGCTCTTATCACGATGCTCTTTCCGCGAGGACTACCACTGACACACCAACTACTCATCACAAGCACTCAGCTTCACTCACACCTTTAACTTACCCCCAGTGAGGAAATACCATTGCTACGCTAACAATCTATCGAAAGCACGTGAATCTGCCTTATATAAACTTGCTTTCAAAATGTCCACGTCTTCCGGAAGCTCCGATTCCAGCCCAGATATCATCTTCGCACCCAAGGACGTGAGCCAGACTGAGCTAGACAGCACCAATAGCCAGGATTGTAGCTCCGAGAACAATTTCGCTGGAGCCTCGCCAAGCCAAGTTGCAATTTGTGGCTTTGGATTGCGTCTTCCAGGAGGCATACGAAATGGAGACGATTTCTGGGACCTTCTGATCAATGGCAAGGATGCCCGAGGGCCTATTCCTGCCAGTCGTTACAACATGGAAGGTTTCGATAACTCACTTGGAGCCAGGGACGCCATCAAGGTCAAACATGGCTACTTCCTTGACGAAGACCTTTCGGCTCTCGACACATCCTTCTTCACATTGACAAAGAATGAGCTTGAGAATTGCGATCCGCAGCAACGAATGCTTCTCGAAGTCACCCGGGAGTGCCTCGAAGATGCAGGAGAAGTGAACTACCGTGGTCAACTCATTGGCTGTTATGTCGGGACTTTCGGAGACGACTGGTTGCTCATGAGTGCCAAGGACTCTAATCAAGGCGATGGCTACTCTATGACGGGCCACCTCGATTTGATGATGGCGAACCGCGTTTCTTATGAGTATGACCTTCGAGGCCCAAGGTAAGGCTCAACTGGCTCAAGATGACGAAATCCTAAACTCACTGCCTCTTTCTCTCATAGCATGGCGATTAAAACAGGTTGTTCGGCGTCGCTGGCTGCGCTGCATGAAGCTGTACGAGCTATTCAGAACGGCGACGCCACAGCGGCCGTAGTCGCTGGCACAAGTCTCATTATGACCCCCTCGCTGACATCCGCCATGTCGGGACTTGATCTTTTATCTCCTGAAGGCTCATGCAAGACTTTTGATGCAGCCGCTGATGGCTTTGCCAGAGCGGAAGCTATTAGTGCGGTATACATCAAAAGCCTGGAAGGCGCAATTCGTGATGGCAATCCAATCAGAGCAGTCATTCGTGGCACAGCAACGAATAGTGATGGAAAAGGGAAGAGCCTAGTTATCCCAAATGGAGAAGCTCAGGAAGCCCTGATTCGTAAAGCTTATGCAGACAGTGGATTGGAGCCATCGGAGACAGCTTTTGTAGAGGTATCTATAACTCACACGATGTTGGGCTTGTGACGTGGCTGACAGGTTGAAATTCCAGTGCCACGGCACTGGAACTGCCAAAGGCGACCCAATCGAGACGACTGCAGTTGGCAAGGTCTGGGGTAGCACAGGCGTGTTCATAGGCTCTGTGAAACCCAATCTTGGCCACTCAGAGGGGGCCTCTGGGATCACGAGTTTGATCAAATCAGTATTGGCCTTGGAACACATGACAATTCCCCCGAACATCAAGTTCAAGAACCCCAACCCCAAGAGTCAGTCAGTCAAGCATACTTGTCAGAGTAAGCGCTGATTGGAGAGAACAGTTCCTTTCTCTGAGTACAATCTAACCGTTCCGGTTGTACCCACCCCATTTCCACCTAATCGAGCTGAGAGAGTCAGCATCAATTCGTTTGGGATCGGGGGAACAAATGTACACGTAAGACCCACCATGCATCTTGTACTTATCGACCACCCTATTTTGCTAACAAATCTTCACCTCGAAGGTAATTTTAGATTCGTTTCACCAAGCTGCAATCTCTGAAGCTCCAGCTACAACAGTTGCGCAAACCGACCTCCTTCTCGTCTCAGCCAACACCCAGACAGCTTTGAAGGAGCAGATCAGTCGGTATCAGGAGTACATCCGAATCAACCCAGCCATCGCCTCCAATGTTGCCTATACTCTTGCATTGCACAGAGAGTATTTGCCTCACAGAGCATGTGCCATTGTCGAGAAGGGGGAGTTTGTCGAGATTGCAGCTGGGCTCGGCGCGCCACAAACCCCTTCGGCAATCACCATGGTCTTCGGCGGACAGGGAGCGCAGTGGCCTGAGATGGGTAAAGAATTGATCCTCTCCGATGCTCACTTCCGTAAAGACATCTTGAAGATGGACAGGATCATGAAGGGACTCAAATTTCCGCCGGTATGGAATCTTATTGGTGGGTATCCCTGCCTCCGTTGAGATTTCAAAGTGCTTACTTTTGATTTCCTAGATGAACTCTTAAAGCCCGCCGAGACGAGTCAAGTCAACAAATCACAACTTTCACAGCCACTTTGTACAGCACTTCAAGTAGCGCTTTACAACAAGTTCAGAAAGCTGGGACTTGAACCGACTGCTGTTGTCGGCCATTCCAGTGGAGAGATTGCCGCAGCTTACGCCGCTGGATATATTTCAATGGAGGAAGCGATCGTTATCGCTTACTACCGCGGTTATGTTACGAGACACTCTTCAGGCGGCAGTATGGCTGCTGTTGGTCTTGGTGCTCAAGAGTTGTCGGAGTATCTATCCCAAGGTGTTGAGCTTGCTTGCGAGAACAGCCCAAATAGCTCGACAATTTCAGGGGACAGTGCGAAGATCCGCAAAGCGGTTGATGATATCAAACAAAAGAATCCAGATGCTTTTGTTAGACTGCTGAAGGTTGACATAGCATATCATTCCAGTAAGATATTCACACCTTTGGGCTGTCTGAAATTCCTTTCTAATCTTTCTAATAGCTCAAATGCTCTCTGTGAGCCAAGAGTACTACAAGTTACTTGACGAAGAGTTGAAGAACTTCAGGACACCTCGAGAGGAGCCGACCGCTGTCCTCATGTCTTCTGTGACTTGCAAGGCTATGGATGGCTCAGCAATCCTACCTTCATATTGGGTTACCAACCTTCTATTCCCAGTCCGCTTTTCATCAGCTGTTTCGAACCTTATTGTTCTCAATGGTAGCGGAACACTCCTTGAGATCGGGCCCCACTCCACACTTGCTGGCCCTCTCCGGCAGATCTGTGCAGCGAACGGTCAACCATTCAACTACATACCGGCAATGGTCCGCGGTAAAAGTTCTGTTATCAGCTTCCTTTCTGCAGTTGGCAAGTTTTATCAGGAGGGTGTGCAAATGAATCTCCGCCCCCTTTACCCCACCGGAAAAGCAATTCCTGGACTGCCGACATACCCTTGGGACCACAAAGCCTCACATTGGCATGAGAGTCGTGTTTCTAAAGCTTGGAGAGGCCGCGAATATCCTCACCACTGTCTTCTGGGCTCTCGCATCTTAGAAGCTGCAGACATCGAACCTCAATGGCGAAACGTGCTCCATGTCGAGGATGAGCCTTGGCTAGCTGATCACAAGATACACCAGGATATTGTATTCCCATTCGCAGGTTACGTTGCTCTGGCTGGAGAAGCAATAAGACAGATTACGCATTCAAGTCATGGCGTGGGCTACCGTCTACGGCATATTGTGGCTCATACGGCTCTGGTATTGTCATATTCGCAGCCAACCGAAATGATAACAAGTCTTCGACGGCGTAAGCTCACTGACAACGACGAATCAGACTGGTTTGACTTCTCAGTCATGTCCTGTTCGGGATCAACGTGGGTCAAGCATTGTGATGGTAGAGTGATGCTTCTTAAAAATGCAAGACCCAGTTCTTGGAAACCTGAATCCATGTCGAGGCATGTCAGTTCTTCGCGGTTCTATGACGAAATGGCCAAGATAGGATTCGTATATGGCCCTGAGTTTCAAGGCCTCACAAACATCTCATCATCGGCAACTGATGAGGTAGCCACCAGCGATGTTCTTCACCGAAACAAGACGTCTCAATCTTTATTTACTCTACACCCAGCTACAATCGATGCTTGCTTTCAACTTTTGATTATTTCAATGTCTAAAGGTCTTCTGCGGAACCTCATCCAGCTCTCTGTGCCCACTGTCATTGAAGAGCTGGAAATATCATCGGGGACGGATGTGATGCATGCTCGTGCATGGAACCAACCCGGCAGCGACAGCTCAACGTCCTTAGAGTGCGTAACGGATGGAAAAATGGTATTGCGTGCCTCTGGATTACGACTCCATCCATTGGAAGAGGACAAGGGCTCGGAGGAAGACGTCTACGCTGCAGCAAGGCTACAATGGCTACCCCACATCGACTTTATTGACATCTCGACGTTGATGATTCCACCAAAGTCTGATCAAGTTGAGACTAGACTCCAAGAAGAGTTGGTATTGCTTTTCATTCTCGAGACAGCCGCCAAGGTAGACGGCCTCACTCCATGCCAACCACACTTCGCGAAATTCCGAGATTGGCTTCAGAAGCAGATCAACGCCGCCGCAATCGGCAATTACGAACTGATAGAGGATTCAAAAAGATATGTGAAGTTGACCAGTATGGAGAGACAAGTAATGATTGAGGAACGATTGAGACCATTGTCCCAGATGGGCAGACACGTTGTAACCACTGGTTTGAAACGAATCTTCGACAATGCGGAGAAGATCTTCACAGGAGAGAGCGACACCTTGGAAATTCTCCTAAAGGACGACGTTCTTGCAAGAACATACGATGTCATTGGCTTCGATTTGGGTCCCTTCGTTCGGTCTCTTGCTCACACCAGGCCGAATCTTCGCATTCTTGAGGTAGGAGCCGGAACTGGTGGGACAACGGAGAGTGTTCTACGCAGCCTCGCAACTACGGATGGGTTACCAGCGTACTCAGTCTACACGTTCACCGATATATCAGCTGGTTTCTTCCCAACAGCGAAAGAGCGATTCTCATATGCCTCGAACCTGGAGTTCAAGATCTTCGATGTCTCAAAGGACCCCTTCGAGCAAGGGTTCAAGGAATCTGTGTATGATATTATCATTGCGACGAACGTCATCCATGCTACACCCGTCTTGAGAGAAACGTTAAGCAATCTCCAGCCACTACTTCGGGCGGATGGAATGCTGGTATTGACTGAAATCTGCAGCACGTCTCGAGCGCCAGGCTATACATTTGGTAACTTCTCAGGCTGGTGGTTAGGTGAGGCAGACGGGCGCCCAGATGAGCCGCACGTGTCTATGTCACGTTGGGATGAGGAGCTCAAGGCTTCAGGATTCACGGGACTCGATGCCACTGTGTGTGATGATGAAGAACCGTATCGGCAGTGCGTTGTCATTGTGCCTAAGAAAGAGACAACAACGGAGATCTCGAAACAAAAGAGTGTCACGATCCTCTCTGCGAATACGGAAGGGGAACTTGCTAGTTCTTTAGCAGATTATCTCTTGGC
The DNA here is from genome assembly GCA_002865655.1 of Hyaloscypha variabilis F. NCBI lineage: Eukaryota > Fungi > Ascomycota > Leotiomycetes > Helotiales > Hyaloscyphaceae > Hyaloscypha > Hyaloscypha variabilis. The sequence continues at coordinate 1,258,688 of KZ613950.1, read as the reverse complement.
AAGAGATTGGGTCGTCACTCATTGCAGGCTTGGAGATACTCTGCCTAAAAACCAGGATATCATCTCGTGCTTGGATCTCGAAACCAATTTCTTCGAAAACATAACGGAAGGATCCTTCTCAGCTTTTCAAACACTACTTCGGTCGATGGGCTCCCAGAAACTGCTTTGGTTGACGAGTGTAACACAAATGAACTGCCGCGATCCTCGATCCGCGCAGACATTAGGTGTCACTCGAACCATCCGATCAGAACTGGCACTTCAGTTTCACACTCTGGAAATCAATGCCGATGAGCCTGAGTTCACCTCGCTCGTTTCCAAGGTCTTCGATAAGATCCGGGAACAAGAAGATGGAGACAATATTGATTCTGATCGGGAATTTGTCGTCGATAATGGAACGATCCACATCGGGCGGTATCATCCCTTCTCACTATTTGAGGAAGTCCGCGTGAAGAGCAACGAAGGACATAAGAATACCATGAAATACCTGGAAATCGAGAAGCCTGGTGTATTTGAGAGTTTAGCATGGAAGACCGCACCGATTGCCGAGATGATTCCCGAGACTCATGTGGAGATTGAAGTCAGCGTTGTTGGCCTCAATTTCCGGGATGTTACTGTTGTGACTGGGCTCTTCTCCACAGGTTCCTCTAGCAGAACTCTGGGGCAGGAAATCGCAGGTACAGTCAAGAGAGTTGGTCATGGAGTTACTAGCCTTGCTGTTGGCGATCGTGTGATGACATTGACTCCTGATGGTGGCTTCTCAACAAATGTGCTTAGCGATGAAGACAGAGTCATCAAGATTCCGGATGGCATGAGCTTTGAAGAGGCAGCGACCATACAGGTTACTTATTGCACCGTCATCCACGCTCTGCTAGATGTTGGCAGGCTAGAAAGTGGGCACAGCGTGTTGATACACTCGGCCTGCGGTGGGGTTGGTTTGGCTGCGATTCAAGTGTGCCAGATGATAGGAGCAGAAATCTTTGCTACAGTCGGCAATGACAAGAAAAAGGAATACTTGATCAATAACTGCGGCATCCCGAGGCATCATATCTTCAGTTCCAGGGACTCCTCTTTCTATGATGGCATAATGCGAGAGACCGCAGGTGTTGGTGTCGATCTGGTCCTCAATTCGCTGGCAGGAGAGCTTCTACACGAGTCTTGGAGATGTGTTGCTCCGAATGGAGCACTTCTCGAGCTGGGAAAGCGAGATCTGATGTCTTCGGGACAGCTTGATATGCTCCCTTTCCTGGGTAATCGGTCTTATTGTGGTATAGATATGCTAGGCATGGGAATTAAAGAGCCTCTGAGAGTTCGAAAGTAAGTTAAAGTTTGTTTGCGAGGAGAGTTCAAGTGCTAATTGTTCTCCACAGAGTATTGCAAAGATTTTTGGAGTTATACGGACAAGGTTTGCTCCAGCCAATAAGCCCGATCACTCAATTTGCTGCAGCAGACGTGAAGCGTGCTTTCCGGCACCTTCAGACTGGCGAGCATATCGGAAAGCTTGTGGTTAATATGTCGACTGGTTCCAATGAGCTCGAATCGTCGTTGAACATTCAACCTGTACGATTCAGGACAGATGCAGCCTATTTACTTGTGGGTGGCCTTGGAGGCCTTGGGAGATCGCTCGCGACCTGGATGGTTGAGAGAGGAGCAAGGAATCTCGTGTTTCTATCGAGAAGCGCTGGGCTGAGCGAAGAAAGTAACTCGCTACAGAATGAATTGGAGTCTATGGGATCATCGGTTGTAATGATTGGAGGAAGTGCCGATAATATTGATGATGTCAAGAGAGCGGTGGCAGCTTCTCAGTTAGACATCAAAGGAGTTTTCCAGCTTGCAATGCTTCAGAGGGTAAGTTTACAGTTCGGAAACTCTGTTCAGATCAGTACAGACTGCTTACCGAACACAGGATTCCCCTTTCATTGACATGAAATGGTCGGATTGGAACATTGCAAACCGGCCCAAGGTAGAGGGTACTTGGAATCTGCATGATACTTTCCTGGGCCACGACCTTGACTTCTTTTGGATGGCAAGCTCTCTCGCCACAGTCATCGACCAGTCAGGGCAAGCAAACTACAAAGCCGCAAACACCTTTCTCGAAGCCTTTTCTCAATACAGACAGTCCCTTGGACTCCCAGCTTCTGTTCTGAGCATCTGTCCAATTGACAATGTAGGGTTCTTCACAGAGAATCCTTGGGCGGTAAGGATAGCCAAATCCCAAGGACAATACTTTTTAGGCGAGAAAGAGTTTCTCGACTACATGGAGGCGTCACTTCTGAACTCAGCAGCTCAAAAATCCGCGGGTGGGTCTTCATCGCCTACTTCGCGTTCGATGGTGTCCTGGGAGGCTTCCGGTCAGATTGTGATGGGTTTACGATCCGAACTCCACCTAGATGACTCCAAAAATCCAGCGAACTGGCGACGAGACTGTCGGATGGGCTTGTACCACAACATTTCTCGAGAAGAGGTGAAGAGCTCTGGAACAGATTTGACCCGCTTGAACGAATTCCTGAAAATCTTAGCCGACGACGAAAGTGGAAGTATCTTGGCAGAGAAAACAAGCACTGATTTCCTGGCATTTGAGACTGGCCGGAAAATTCACGACTTTTTGCTCAAGCCAGATGCTGAGGTGGACATCGAGCTCAGTCTGGCGCAGATTGGTCTCGACTCGCTTACGGCTATTGAGCTCAGAAGGTGGTTCAGGCAGGCTTTTGGGCTGCAAATTAGTGTTCTGGAGATCATGGGGTCTGGCTCGTTACGAGAGCTTGGGCTAGTTGTTGCAAAGAAGTTGAGTGATAAATATGGTCGGTCGGTTTGAGCTGTGAATGAAGTCTGGTTCAACTTCAGTTGTGTAATGGGCTCATTGCTTCGGGGCCATTGGGATTTAGGTTGCAGAAGGGGGAATTTTCCAAGCATATCTCATAGGCATAGCCCCAGATTGTTTTCGCCAGGGTAACATCTATATGCCGGAAACGAAGCACATTTCTCTTCTTGTTCTATTGGCAGGGAGTGTGTAAGCCCTGGAACATTGCCAGGTAATTAGAGAATCTTCTCTCGTACCAGTTTGTATATTGTGGATTGATTGATCTAAACGAAAGAAGGACTAATCAACCACACCCTCAGGTAATGTAGAAATGTAATCCAACGGCGCAAACTCATTTCCGTCCGCCCTCCCCACTACTTTCACTATATCACCCTTCTTAATTCTCACACCTGGGAATGTAATCCTTGTCGCCGAGTGCCCATCAAGCAGTTCCGAGAAATCATGCTGAAGCTTGTCTTCCAGATCGCCCTTCCAAGACCCAATCAACCTATCATTGATAAAAATCTCATAATTCGACCTGCCGCCCATCTGATCATAATAGTTTACCGCAACATCATAAGTGCCAGAGGGGTACTCCAGCACAGCCTTCGCGGTCCCAGGTGCATCATTTGACGTTGTGACAATTGCCTTCCCCTGAGACGCCATCTCAGCGGGCTTCACATCCACGACTTTGTACCCATCTAGCTCCATCGTATGTGCTTCGATGCGCCACTTGTAGTTCCCTACTCTATTCTTCTCGTCAGGGATTCCGCATTTTGCGTTGTAGAAACGGTTGACGGCGTCACGCCAGACGATCGAGTGGCCTGCTTGATACTTCAACCGGAACGCAACATGCTCGAACCGGTGGTCGTCGATCAAGCTTCTCAACGCTTGCCATTGGGTTGGAAACGTCTGAGCCGTAGCAGAGCCAACATAATGTGCATCGTAGAAGTGTTGGATGACTGTCTTGCCAGACTTGAGGCGATGCGAATAAGGCACGTGGTGAAACCAGAGTAGGAGGTCGTCAGGTGTCGTTTCAATGTGCTCATACATTGCTGCTACTTCCTCAGGGTATTGGCCTGCATTACCGGTTCCAGTTGCAACGGTGCGATCCATCCCAAGACCATTTGCATCCGCACGCGTCCATTGACCCCAGCCATTGCCATCCATTGACCCAGGACTAGGTCCGTAATGAGTATAGATGATATCGCATAAGGTCTGAATCCCGAGATTGCCACTATAGCCCTCATAAGCCGGCCAAGATTCCATGGAGATCTTCGTGATGGTATCGACGACCGTCTTGTTGAGGCCAAAAGTCAATCGTGTCCAATCTTGCACCATGGCTACCGGGTCTGCTTGTGGATTCCAACACAATCGCCCATAAGCATATAGATTCGACATTGCCAGATGATTACCCAACCATGTGGTATCATTGCCCACATTTACCACAGCCGTGTAACCACTCTTGCTCCAATGTAGCCTTTCGCCGGAGAGGACGTCCCGGACCAGAGACGGCTTCCCGTCAATCCTCAGATCAAAATCGAGGATAGTTTTCCACAGAGGAGCCATGTAGACTACATGAGACTGTTGTCCCATATACTCCTGGCAGATCTGGAACTCAATCACCGCCTTTGTTTTGCGTAGATTAGCCAGTAACGGGTTGACTGGTTCACGGACCTGGAAGTCGATGGCTCCGAACTTGACCTGGACTATTACATTTTCGTCGAACTCTGCATCCAGGTGTGCGAAATACTCGACCGCTGCATTAGCACGATCGTTCTTGAGGTCCGATTCATCTAGGTGGTGGTTGTATACGAAGGCACGGTACATGACGAGACCATCACCATGAGGCTTCAATGCCCTTGCAAACATATTTGCTCCGTCGGCCAGGGTACGGCCATACGTCAGGGGCCCAGGCTGCCCCTCCGAGTTTGCTTTGATGGTAAATCCAAGCAGGTCGGGTACGTGTTTGTATAGCTTTGAGGTGATATCGTTCCACCATGCCCGAACGGCTGGGTCGAGAGGATCAGAAGTCGGTAGACCGCCGAGCTCACGAGGAGAGTCAAAATACAGGGCTACGCCAATCCTTAGGCCAAATGGCCGCATTTTGTCGGCGATCCGGCCTAGTCCTGCCATGTTCTCATCGTTGAGGAGGCTGCAGTGGGCGTTGACATTGTTCTACATAGAAATCAGTATAAACTGCAAGACGAGTTTCAAGAATCAAAGAAACTGAGCTCAAGAGCTTGGCTTTCCAAGTAACTCAAGCATGTCATACGTACCACAACAATACCATTGATTCGAATGCTCGCCAGAAGCCTCGCGTACTGTGCAGCGCGCGTCAAGTCCTGAAGAACCTTCCCATCTTTGAAGAAAAATGACTTTCCCGCATACCCCCTCTCAATGCTTCCATCCAGATTATCCCACTCATTAACCCATCTGATCTTCCCACTTGGGTTCGTAGCATACGCGACTTCTTCAAAGTTGCCCTGTGCCAGCACAGAAAGATACTCGAATGTGCCATACAGAGCTCCCCTCTCATTTTCGCCGAGAATCAGAACGCTTTCGCCTTTTGTAGTGAGGAAGAACCCATCTTCCTTCAGTTCTGGGACGTCTTGAATCTTTCCGCCAACTGCGGCGTAGGAGGATACCGTGCCGATTATGATGGGAGATGGTGTGTCTGGCTGGAAGGAGGAGGTCACATCAATTTCCTGGTTGAGGATGCGGCGAATGCCATCTTGGAGCTCTTTCCCTGCCGTGTGAATGGGAGAAGTCTTGGAGGAGCTCAAGGCAATGATTTTGGAATGGGATTTGTAGCTTTTCTGGAGATCAGCTGGTAGAGGTGCATAGCGCAGCCAAGCAGAGAGACCATCTTCTATAGATCCCATGTTTACAAAGATTTTGTGAAAATTTGGACAAATGTATTGAAGACTCTGAGGTGCCAAGAAATGGCACAAGCTCGTTATACTATAGAATTTGGAGGGACAACTACCCCCATTTTAGATGGAACTCTTTGCAAGCTTTTGTATTGAAGCACCCGAGACAGACGGAACGCTAAATTCTCGCCGTAACTTGAAACAGCAGTGATTTGCAGGAAACACGCGGGGCACTCGTCCAAATGCCCTTAGATTAGTATTGTGAAAGGTTTTTGGTGGAAAGAAACAACAGTGATTCATGGAAATTCCGACCGTTTGGTTTAGCCATGGCGCGGGGTAGAGCCCCACGCGTAAACTCGGGATCCACCTCGATTCAGGCTAAATACGCAGACAGTGCCAGGTCGCGGTAACTCGCGGTCTTTGCGCAGTAGTATGAGTAAGACGGTTGTAGACCAATAAGCTTGGCACACTCCCCCTATTCCATACTTACGAGCCCACTACCGTAGGTCTGTGCGTTCAGGGCATTTTCATCGTAATTATATATTCTAGCAGTATTTAATTAGGAGTAGACTAGCTATGACGCTCTATAAGTACATGCACCCAATGCTCTTACTTAAGAATTAGCTTATTTATCTATTCTTATAGTATTATCTCCTACTCCTCTATTACTATAGCTTATATCTCTACTTTAGTCGTAGGTTAGTAGGGCCGTTAGTGGAAGCCTTGTTTTATCCTTCGCTAGTACTTCTTAATTAGGTTTATATTAAGGCTTATTAAAGGGTATAGTATTAATATAATACTATATTTAATATAGAACTAAGTATAGTAATTAGTTATAAACTTATAGCCGTGAGCTAAGTTACTATCTTCTATAAAAAAGGCTTAGTAGAGGGGCGAAGGAGGTGAGTGACGGCTGTAAAGGCCTTAAGAAGAGGCTAGATATAAGATTAGAGGACTTATAAGAGGTAGTCCCTTTTATATAAAGGCCCCTAATTTGCTAGAACCGTGGATAAAGATTAAAGGACTCTTATTCTATATCTAATCGCTCCCTACGCGTGTATAAGCGTTGTATAGCTATAGTAAAGCTAGTGTTATATATATATAAGGTAAGTTCTCTCCTCTCTCTTATATATAACCTTCTCTTTTACTATCCTCCCTCTAATTAAGAAGGTAACCTCGTCTAATTATAAGACCTTTAGCTACTCTTTATATTAAAATATATATGTAATCGCCTAAAGGAGTCGTCTAATTACTTGTACTATAGTGAGGAAGGGCTTCTAGTAGGTAGTATAGTAATAGTAGCCTTTTTAGTAGAGTTGATTTTATAATATCGAGGCTATATAAGGCAATTTGAGCTCCCTAATTAAGTCGTCGTACTTTATAATTCTCTACTCTTAATTCTTAGTATAGTATTCTATTACTTCGTCTATCTTTATATCTATTAGCCTCTATATAAGGCCTACTTATCCTAGGCGAGCTCGTTTAGGGGCATTATACTCTAAGATATGACGAATTATTGAATTGCTAAGCTTATAGCGCGTTTCTAGCTAAGATATTAGTATCTTTACAAATTTGTATAATTTGTAATAGCACAAGCGATCACAAGCTAGTAAAGGGGTATATAGCAGTGCGTTTAGTAGACTAAAAGGATCAACTTATAGGCCTACTACGAAGGAGAATCTAAAGATAAAGAAGAAAGTAAAAGGTTCTCCTACAAGCCCCTATTTAAGTCCCTGTAAGATTGCCCTCCGTATCTGGTCCGACCCTTAGCCTATGCGGGTATAGGGGCTGGGCTCGGTTCAGCCATGCACGTGACCCTCGTCGTCACATAATTGGCGTATCGCTTCCTTGTGCTTAGTAGGGATTTCAGCGCCGCTTTCGTGGTCAAAATTGAGTGGAGGGGTCCTGGGAGCCATAATAATTAATGAATTAGGTGTAGTAGGTGGGGAGCCTTAAACCGGGCCTGAACGCACAGACCTACGGTGGTGGGCTCGTTAGTAGCGGAGTCTGTATGCGCTAGTATGTATTGGGAAAAATTGCTGTGACCGGGTCCAAAGGAGAGTTGAGGACGGGTATTGGCTGGATGAATCCCCAGCTTTAGTAATTGGTTTTCGAAATTGATATAGTCTCTAAAGAACGTCGCAAATATGATACCCGCTTGAGGCCGCTAAATTTAGATCGTGTGGAGAATGGTGATGGTCTCTACCTTAAGCATTGGCCCCTATCTCCTTGAAACTCCCCTGGAAGATCTTCTGGCAGACGTTGCAAAGCATACTCATAATGACGACGATGACTAGATAAAGTTAAAGTGGCTTGTAACGTCGGATGTGGCTGAAAGTTGCTGTGCCTTGCTGGACTATAACTAAAATAGATTTGTCGGGGCCTGTGCGGAGTAGTAGGTTGGCAAGGGAAGAGGAAGCGGTGTGAGGAAGTGTAGAAAGAGGGGCTTGCAAGATTTGTCATGCTGATGCAAGAACAAGCCACAGGATCTCGCCTGGCTTCCTAGTGGACAGAAAAAGGGAAGATACTCAGTAAAAAAGCCGGACAACCAAACAATACAACCCCAAGCTATCAAGACGATTTGAATTTCGACTTTGAACAGGTTACCTCAGACTAAAATGGGATTCGGGTATGAAGGCAACCATCAGGAGCATCAGAAAGCATAATTGGTGACAAAAGTGAGGCTGACGTTTCCCTCACCGAATAGAGATACTGCTATAAGTTGTTGCATATGCATTTACTTCGCCTTGATGCCGATTAGTATGTAGTGAATCAGGGAAGGAGGATTCTTGCACTTGTACTCCCTATGCTAAAGAGAATTAGAAAAGCAAGGCTCTCAATAAGCGTTACTTCTGGTGTCTACATGCTTATCTAACAGTGTTCGGGAAGAGCAGTACTGTCTTCCTAGGCATCCGTATTTGACCAAACTTATACCATAGGTATATTTTTGGAAAATGTCTACTTTAGGCTCCCTGAGAACTTGTTTAGGCTCCTTGGGTATCGTCGTCAAAACTTGACAAAAGGGATGTGGGAAAACAGAGATTAGATTAAGTGTAATTAGTTAAAAAGCGAGAAGTCAAAACACGTTACAATGTGGTAAATCTTGCTCAGGATACTTATGCCCGCTCAGGCGAGCTGCTCAGGGGTGCTCAGGTTACTCAGGTGAGTCGACTGAGCCGAGGGTGATTAGTGCCTGAGCAAGAGCGGCAAGCTTACTAACTGCATGGGAAGCAGAAGCAGGGTGGGCTCCGATAGGCTTTCGATAATTTCGATAAAAGTGGGTCTTGGCTTTAGCGATCATAGCCTGGAAATATAGTGAGTAGAGCCTAAAAATTTAGCGATTAAGCACTATATTTCCAGGCTATGATCGCTAAAGCCAAGACCCACTTTTATCGAAATTATCGAAAATCCTTATCGAAATTATCGAAAGCCTATCGGAGCCCACCCTGAGCAGAAGAGAGAGAAAATTGATCGATAATACCCTTAAACTCAGGATTAATTTTTTCTTTCGCTGGTTCCGTTTTAGTCGCCCGACTTGCGCAGCGGCCGCTTTAACCTGAGCTGAGGTGATTATGCCTAAGCCGAGGGTGAGCATGCCTGAGCTGAGACTTTGAGGCGGACGGTAAGACTGATTACTTTGCTTAAAGTATCATTTAAAGATGGTTCCGCAGAAGAAGTTAAGAAAATCAAAAGATTAATGATATTAGGGAAGGGAGTTTTCGTGATATGGTTAGCAGCTGCTAAGGATTGCTTAGCTGTCAAGGAGATCGTCCCTTGGGAACTAAACGTAGAGAACTAGAATCAAGCAGGAGAAAATCAAAGTGTGAAGGGGAAATTGACTTTTCATACACCACTTCTAGAAATTTACCCATCGTCACCCTGCACGCTCGCCATACGCTATACTAGCGTTCAGAAGCAGAATCCCGTGATCCACGTCTACCCGCGTCTGAGTATTCTAAAGGCAACTAGGGGGTCTCAACAAGATCGTGACAGTCAGCCCCAACGATTCCCTCCTGGCTCTCGTTTTTCAGTCCTGCACTGCATTCCGTTGCTCGAACTACCTTCTTCCCAAATAGATCTCTGTTGCTAGACACTTCGCCAAGTTCAAAGTCTGGATGATAACCCAGAGTGTGAGGGCGGGTTGATCGGATTGGTCTGCTTGAATTGTGGCCTGAGCTCCCTAGTAAAATTGGGAGATGGCGCCGGAGCACAGGCTTTAGACTTGGTAGACACGCGCAGATGATCCCGACATCGATCTCAATTGTGCTGCGGTTGCATCAGCATAATAAGAGGCAGAAACGATTAAGATTGTACCACATACCACCATATCAATGCAGGGACAACAACATATGTGGTGTCTGGGTCGCTGAGCAAGGGGAAAAGGTACCTTAAACGAATGATGCTGACGATGCAGACGCTTTCCGAACCAAGATTATTAGCCAGATGTTCGTCAAAACCCTTTGAGTGGGGTGGAGAGTTGCGTACAATGATCCTGCCATGAATATGCCGACCAGGCCGGCTTTCTGCCTCATTGGCAGCCGCAAGTTCCACAGCATCGGGACCGGGAGGACGATCATTATAAAATCAGTTCCGATGTTCAGTCCCGCGTTCGCAAAGTAGAATATCGGCCGATTGATACACGATCCAGAGGTAATGGAGAGGTCCCAGCTCTTTGCTATCGGATTGCAGCTGAATAAATTCACGAGCGCTGATCCCAGATTGTAGCCTATCACAATTGCCATTACCAAGTACACCGCGGTCCTGAATTTTGGTTCGGGAGAAATTCGGAGGTATAGTTGAAGGATCGAAAGCTTGATAAACCCGATGCAGAGACAATAGATGATGGCTGAGACCAAATCAATCTGTCGAAGGATTACAGTTAGTACCTTTCCTGTTCTGAAGATTTTGCATAGACGAACAATCTAATTGTGAATCCCTATGATATGAAGTTGATCGGTGAGTCTTACCTTCAGGTAATATGGACTGAAGGTAGTAAGTGGAACATCCCACAAGTGAACACCCAGTCCATATTTGGACACTATCATATAGTCAATTACTGTCTTAAGACGCGACCGGCCGCGGGGGTAGAGTTGAACCCACGTAATATGCAGACAATAGAAAAAGCGATGGACAGGAGCTATTTCCAAAAGCTGTGAGCATTCGTTCCCTTGGAACCACAATTCATGGGTTCATTACCCATCCTGCAATTACGAAGTCTGGGAATCGTCAGCCTCACAACATACATGCCTCTTAGTGTCCATATAACGTACAATCCTCGATGCCTACGTTGTGTAAAATACCCAGTCGGCTATATATTCGCAACCCAACCACGATTGTCGCGAGTGACAAGAAAATTGCGTTTAGGATAAGCACCCGATGTCCAATATACTCAGGATTCACAAAATTCGGCGTCACTCCAGAGGGAGGAGGTATAGCCCCAACAATTGCTTGTCGCACAACATTGAGAGCGACGTGGGACATTGCAGCGTCGTATGCCAATAAATGTACAAGGAGGCTTCGAAAGGCAGGGCCGTATCAAGAATCGAGTGTCACATCTCTAGCAAGAACAAGGCCAGAGCCCACATATGTAGGTAAGCTGGCAATAAGGGGCATATTATCGACGTCTGGGACAGGAAAGTTTTGAGAAAGTTAGGAGAGTGTGGGTGTTTGTGGCGTATGCCTGACTCAAGCTGCTTCTTGACCTCGAGCAAGAAGATAAATCATGGGGAAGTGGAAATTAGAATTTGCGCCGAATCCGGCAGAGAGGATCGTGCTGCGGGGAAAGACAGGGTTAAGCTGATCGGCGATCCACAATTGAGAGCAGCCACAGAGTGCGATCACCAATAAATCATATCAGTCATTTGCATGCACTGGATTCCGGACTACCGGCCGTTAAGCAGCCACCTACCCCAAAATTCCACATAGCAGCCGTTGATCCTTCAGACCGTGCCGCCATCTCAACAAGAAATCAAAATTGACTGGCCACAAAAGCCACAAATGCAATGATTATCAAAAAAAAAAAACCATTGAGAATTGAGACGAGATCTGTTCCCTTTGAAAATCGGTTTGATACCATTAGAATTTATAAACTAAAAGAATCCAGCGAGAAGTCCTAAAATCCTGAACCATAAAATATCTCATTATTTATTTTGAGTTTTGTACTTTAGTCCAAATTTGCCCACTTTGTGTCCGTGGACTGTTATTTCTGCACTATAGGTGCGCTGTTTGGATATAATCAGATATTAGAAAATGCCCTGAGCAATTCTCCCCTCCGAATTGCTGGGTCGGAGTTCCCGAGCATCCTGCCGAAGGACGGCAAGCCCTATGCTCTCGGGTTCCCCAACCCCTATGTTCTCGGGGTCGGTAAGCCCCCGCCGTCCCTAAACAAAATCTAGCGTGGCGGGCGTGGCCAGGCTGGCACGGCACTTCTGGTCGAATCCTGTACCGTGGCGGCGTTACGTTTTATTTAGGGAGGGGGAGAGTATCTAAAGCTTCCCGTCTTTCGTCGGGCCACGACTCGAACGTTACGTTGGCAACTGCGGGCCATGACTCGAACGCAACATCACGGCTGCGAGGATCAGGGTCGCAATCACCCCAAACCACCCTTGTTATCGCTACTTGGTTGCCCGTCCCCTCAACTTTGTAGTAGCCGCGTTAACAGCTCCGCTAGGCTTGCTCGGATCCCCGTTAATACGTCCTGCAATAATAGACCGCAGACTCGTCGTCACTTCTGGCCTCAATGTTTGTCAGCAAAAAAACAACAACATCAATCAAGATGCTAATGGAAAAGCATACTAAGGTTATGGGAAAGAAGGTTCTTATACGACATGGCCACCTTGAGAGGAGGTATACGGTTAGTATTACTTTTTTTATCACATGACGAAAATGAGATAAGAGAACGCTCATCGCACTCAATTTCATGCCGGGCCCTACAGGCGATGAGACATCACGTGCGGTGAAGCTAGGCCTAGCGGTTTAGGTACGGCGCAATAGCGGTTTCAATCCCGGCGGAGTAACCCCATGGAGTCACGTGCGACTCAACAATGAGGGATCCAAAACGGCTCGGTGAGGACCCACTCTTGACAAGTGTGGCAGGGGAACGAGAACGGATACCATCAAGACATCGTAACAGGTTAGTTAGGCTGGCTACTTGAGTATGTTCCAGACTAACAGGCGTCAGCAAGATTTATATTTAGACCACATGGAAGTTGTAACCGATTTTCCAGGGAGCCAGAGGAGGATGCCTCTACGTATGACCCAGCGGACTTATCGGTGGGCTCAGGGGTCAGTGGGGCTCAGTGCTCGGCTCAGGTTAGAGCGGCGACTGCTCAGGTCCAAAGACGGAGGTGGATTTTGGGGAGGTCCAGTTTCGGCATAGATTATATCGGTTGCTGAGGCTGCTCAGGCGAGTTGACTGAGCCGAGAGTGAGCTGAGGGTGATCAGCGCCTAAGTAAGAGCAGCAAGCTACTATCCCTATACGATATATAATAAAGACAAAACTCATTTATAATACCCCTAGACTAAGAGTTTATTTCTCCTTCACTAATTCTATTTTAGTTTCTAGACTCTAACTATAAGTAGCTAGCTACTATTTTAACTTAAGTTATAATCCTTATAAAATAAGCTATTATTAAAAGGTATAAGGTAGAGGTACGGAAGTAGGGTTGATATAGATAGAGTTATTAATTGAAGATACCTATTCTATAGAGTATATATAGGCGTTAAGGACGTGTATACTAGGGCTCGACTATATAAGCTAAGTATATATACATGTAACTCCTTTCCTAAGACTAGCTTAGGAACTAAGAGAGTGTGACGAGCAGGACTCAGGATCACGTGGAAGCGTGGTCTGGGCGTGTCAAGCTATTCTAGGATAGCGCCTACGTGGTCCCTACGTCACGCTAGAGGATATAAGACGTGTCCTGTGAGCCCTTAAGAAGGGCATCGATTAGTTTAAATACTAAAATTGAGCATTGAGAGCCAAAGACTCTATTACGTCAGATACACTTCTTTAGCCTTACTTGAAGCTTGCGTAGCACACTGCCATTGAGCCTCATAGAGAGCTATATACTCTAGAACTCTCAATAGCTATTATAATTAAATGAAAACTAAGCACTATTATTATAATAATAATAATAATAAGTAATAAGTAAATTAATCTTATTTTATTTATACCTTTCTCTCCTATAAGAGGCCCAAAAGCAGGGAATCACAAAGAGAGTGCCGAAAGGTGGTAATTAGGGCTCGATGCTAGTATTATATACGCTTCACAAGTGTCCTCTCAAAATCGTATACAAGCTAAACTCTGTCCCTCTACTCTTAAAGCTGCGAGCGATACTAAAGGGGTCCCGCACGTGCCACGTAGCTAGGCCGAAAGGGGCCCGACTGCCTTACTGCCTTGTCACGTGCCCGTGACAATGCCTCCCTCTCTGAGCTCTTGTCCCCAAGAGTATACGCCCTTCTAAAAGCGCCTTACCCTAGGCTTTTCAAGTACTACGCCTTCGTACGTACGTAACCGACCTCTCTTAAGCTCTTCCATCCTCTCGTATATGCCTATTCGGGTCTCTAGAACTAGGGAAACCACTATGTAGACAAAACCTAGCCCTATACGTATATCCTTACTACTACTCTACACCTTGTGCCTTGCCTTCGCTCTGCTTCCGGTCTACTTTCGGTCTGCTTTCGGTCTGCTTTCGGTCTGCTTTCGGTCTGCTTTTAGTAATACGATATTCTAGCGTCGTAGCACATAGCCCAAATCGCCCCTCTCGTACGGCACCGAGCCTTCGTCGTATCTGCGGTATATAGCCGTCTCCTAGTCGTACTTGGATTCGCTCTTATCTTCTACCGGTCGTACGGCGTGTAATCGTCTAGCGTACTCTAAATTGCGCTTGCTTTCGTGCTTTTCGTACTTATTTTAACGTCGATTTTAGTGCTGGTTTTTGGTGCCTTGCTTGCTTTCATGCCTTTCGTGCCTACGGCGGGCTGCCATCGCCCCCCTTTCTAGACGTCGTCCCCGACGGTCAGCTTTTATAAGTGATTTTGGCTTAATACTTAGCTATAAGTCTTCTCAATTCTCTTCTCTCTCTTAGCTTTTCGTGCGTACGGCGTATAGCCTTCGTCCTGCGTACGGCACACAGCCTAAAATCAACTCGTTCTCATAGCACATAGCTAAATCGTCTCTTATACGGCACACGGCCTAAAATCAACTCGTTCTCATAGCACATAGCCAAATCGTCTCTTATACGGCACACGGCCTAAGAACCCAGCTTCTTAAGAGCGTGCCCCGCAGTTCACGCTCTCTTACGCTAAATAATTACTCCGACAGCTTCGTCGGCGAGGAATCACCTCTCATCCTAGGCCTGAAATACGGCGTCGTAGGGGTAGCGTAAGGGCTCTCTCGCCTTCGTACGCAGTAACTACTCAAATAGCCTCACGTTGCAATACTCCGACGTCTCGTCGGCGAGGAGCGACCTCTCATCCTAGGCCAATGGCATCGTAGGGAACTCTCTAGTACGTGCAGTACTCTTCTTATGTGTGTGTGTCTCTTATACGCCCCTGCGTATCGCTCTCATAGCGACGTCGCCTCTCTAACGACTCTATACGCTCCGTACGCGCTCTGTATACTCTGTACACGCTCTATAGTATTAGTGGGGGGTGTTTTCGATAGAATTGAAGCGTTTTCTGGTGTATTTCGTGCTGGTTTCGTGTTGGTGGCGACCCTCTAGTAACGAACTACTAGCAGGATCGAGAGTTTAGAATGTAAGAGGCCCAAAAGCAGGGAATCACAAAGAGAGTGCCGAAAGGTGATAATTAGGGCTCGATGCCAGTATTATATACGCTTCACAAGTGTCCTCTCAAAATTGTATATAAGCTAAACTCTATCCCTCTACTCTTAAAGCTGCGAGCGATATTAAAGGGGTCCCGTACGTGCCACGTAGCTAGGCCGAAAGGGGCCCGACTGCCTTACTGCCTTGTCACGTGCCCGTGACATCTCCTTAGCGTTAATAATAAGCTCATTAATACCTTCCTTATTCTTTTGCTTAACTTATTATATCTTATCCTCTTCCTTTCTTATCTTACTCTCCTTAAGTAACCTCTTATAAATAAATATAATATAGTCCTTAACCTACTCTTTTATCTCTACTAGTACCTTATTGTCACGGGCACGTGACAAGGCAGCAGGGCAGTCGGGCCCCTTTCGGCCTAGCTGCGTGGCACGTGCGGGACCCCTTTTATATCGCTCGCAACTTTGAGAGTAGAGAGATAGAGTTTAGCTTGTGTACGATTTTGAGAGGACACTTGCGAAGCGTATACAATACTGGCATTGAGCCCCAATTACTACCTTTCGGCACTCTCTTTGTGATTCCCTGCTTTGGGGGCGCTTGACACTTATTAAGAGATATTATTATATCCTTTAGCTATTTAATCTCTAAGGTAAACTTATTATAAGAAATAAAGTATAATCTCCCTTAAGTAATTATATTATTTAGAGAAGAGAACTTTATAATATAATAGCTAGTAATATTTATACTTATATCTACTTAGTATTCGCGAGTTATTAAAGACTTTAAAGGTAAGGGAACTAATTTATTATCTTTCTTCTTAAGATTTACTTTAAGTAATATATCTTAATTTTTAGAAATTATAATAATTCTAATACTAAAAGCTTTTAGAGCTAGCTCTTAACCTTTAGAGCTATTATATATATTACCTCCCTTATTACCCCCCCTTAGAGGTAATAGCTAGAGGTAATATAATCACGTATATTATACCCTTATATAATATATATAGCTTAGCTTATACTCTCTTCTTCTCTTCCTTCCTTCCTTAGCTTTAGATTCTAAATAATTAAGACTTTTATATTTAATTTACTTCTAAGAGTCCTTTTACACTTATATAATTATAGTTCTTAAGCCTATCTTAAGAAAAGAGTTATATATATACGCGGTCTAGTATATATATACTAAGTACCTTTATATATTCTATAAAATAAAGGCCTTTAATATATAACTCTATTTAATTAAACTAGTAGCCTTATTTATATTAACTCTACTTTTATACCTTTACTTTATACCTTTTAATAAAGAGCTTTATACTTAATTATATATAAGAATTTATTTTTTTAATAATATATTATATTAAAGACTTATCTTAATAATATACTTATTTCTTAATTAACTTACCTTTATTATATAATAATAAACTATATAATATAATTATTATATCTTATTTATTAAAAAAGAAGTATATTTATAAACTAAGTATAAAGAGTTTAAAGTATTTAAGGTTAATTAAAGAATATAAGTTATATAATATTATAAGAGATTTTAAAATATATATATAAATTTTAAAATAGTTAAAGTTAATATAACTATTTATTTTCTTAGCATAGTGGGTTTCTCGCTACGTAGGGACAGCTATTAGCAGTCTAGAAATTCGCTTATTTTAGGTGATCGGAATGGGGGGTGATTGGAATAGAGGTGCACGGACTTACTAGTCATCACCTGTGAGGCTCAATGGCAGTGTGCTACGCAAGCTTCAAGCAAGGCTAAAGAAGTGTGTCTGACGTAATAGAGTCTTTGGCTCTCAATGCTCAATTTCAGTATTCAAACTAATCGATGCCCTTCTCAAGGGCTCACAGGACACGTCTTATATCCTCTAGCGTGACGCAGGGATCACGCAGGCGCTATCCTGGAATAGCTTAACACGCCCAGACCACGCTTCCACGTGATCCTGAGTCCTGCTCGTCACATCACCTTACTATTCCTTGCAAGTTTAAACAACCGAATCATACAATTTTATGACATCATCCAGTCAGGTCTTACGTTTACACTTCGGTCCGCTTCTCTGAAGACCAAAGTCGAAACATTCTAGTCGCTATTGCAGTGTCAATAGTATAAGTAACTAAGCTAGATTGACAAGAAGTAGGGAAGGTTGTCGGCATCTTAAACTGTCTCCGGTACCCTCCTTTCCAGCTGACTTTTAGCTACAACAGAGAGACCTCAGCTCGTGATTATCCAACAGCAACAATGACAACAAATTCATTTGTTGCTGTCGTGACACAAGGGACGCGCAATCCCAAAAGGATAACTCAGCGAGGAATAGAACGAGCAAGAGTCCGACATCGGAGATGTCTGTCATGCACCATGACCCCGTAAGCACACACCTTCTATATCCATTTTCTCACTCGGCAGCTATGTCAACTGCATCCTTTCTCCTATGAACCGATCGTATGTCAACATCCTCTGCCAGCTCCTCAGAACGAACTTCAAACCGAACTTCCGATTCAAAATGCTCCTTCAGTTATGGAAATACCTTCAAGGAACGCTGGCCGCGACCTCAATCCTTTACGGAGCCGCAATCCTAATCTCACTACTAAGCATCGCCGCTGTACTTATAATTCGGACTGGCAATATTTCCACAACACGCAGGCAACTGAAAAATCTGCACAAGCTAGGCCTGTCTGCCAGCAACATGGCAGACCAGTACGATCCCCGATACGCCGCACCGGAAAGCATCGCCACAAACGAAAAAAATACGCATCAAGTCGCTATATATCCATCCTGTAAAATCGTGTGCACCTGTCGAGCTAGATCGCGCGCTACTCACAAAGACTGGGTTCTTGTACGATAGATGTTGCGCATTTGCAGTTAAAGACAAAACAAAAGATGGAGCGGGCACGGAATGGCATTTCATCAGCCAGCGTACAAAGCCAAGCATGTGTCTTATAAAGACTGAATTATGGCTTCCACGGCAGGAGAGCAACATGCAAGATCCGTTGGTTCAGGCAAGGGGATGTATAGTTCTCACATTCCCAAACCCGGACACTCCCAATTGGATCGCTCAAATCGAGACATTCTTTCACACACGAGGTCGTTCGACGACACCACGTACTTCATTTATCGTGCCACTCCAACCGACACCTGCGCAAATGGCCGACTTCAAGATGGATCTACAGACGTTCGGAATCCACTATCGCCAAGCAAGCGGTCTCGACATGGGTAGCGTTCCTTCCGTCGGGGCAGCGTTGCCCAAGCTTAAAAAATTTTTGGGCATCAAAGAGCAGCATGGTCTTACACTTATGAGATGTACAGCAGATACTCTAACCCGTACCGACAAGAATCTTGCACCACTTGAGTATATTGGGTCGCCTGCAGTGCACGGCTACACCGATCAGCAACCCATCCACATTAACAGCCTGTCTTCGGTACACGAGGTATCGACACTACTACCTCCAGAAAACCAGCCCCTTAACGCTCTTCGCTTCCGCGCAAATATATGGGTTACCGGGGCGCCAGCATACCAGGAAGAGACTTGGAAACGGTACTGCATTCTACCGAAACACCATAGTACGCAGCCAAGAGCTAATGTCGCACCCCGGCTTTCTGTTGTCTGTCGAACATCTCGATGCCCGATACCCAACATCGACCCGTCCAAGGGCACGTTCGATACAGACAATGCACCTGCAAATAAGAAGAAAGGTAGACCACAGCCGAGCGCGACGCTGGTGGAACACCGTACGGTTGAGAATGGAAATAGAGCGGCGCTTGGATACTTAGGCATGCATTGTGTACCGGAGGACTTGAGCTTCAAGGAAGCGGAGACACAAGGCAAAGGACTATATGTCGAAGTTGGAGACGAAATTGAGGTCTTTGAACGAGGGGTGCATCTGTATGGGTCTACAGGCAATGACTATTGAGAGGAGTATATCATGGGCAATCGCTGGGACTGAACGACCAAAGAGAGGATGGTATTTTCATCTTACGGTTTCCCATGTTTCGTGGGTGTAGATCTGAATACTAAAAAAACCGAAACATTTGTCAACTTGATCGTCAAGGCAAAATTTTATGAAATTAGCCTTGCCTCTTCCCTTTGGGGAAGGATTGCGATGGACTTACGATTCCACTAAAAGTTAGTTGGACTGTCGATGGAAGTTAACCGTGCTCAATCGCAAAGGGCGCGAGCGTCTGACACTAGGGGCGCAAGGCTGTGCAGACCTTGCTTGACAAATATTTAAATGTCCCAGGACCTTCTGTTTTGACGATTGTCAAAAGTTGCATCGTCCAAGTGAAGATTGAAGCAATGCCCGAGATTCAGGAATTCAATATTGACAAATGGAGTACGCAGCCGATAGTGGAACAATATGGAGTTTGTTCGCCCTTCTTAGAAGATTTTTTGGAGACTAACGCGATCCTATTCCAAAAGCCGAGAGCCCAGATTGCTCTCTATGGGGAGGCACCTTGAAGAAGCCTTATCGCATGGTTTTAATATCCGTATGTACCCTAGACTCGTATGTATCAGCACTCTCGTTGAACGAGCTGCAGCAACTCGCTCTGAACACCAATACTGCTCCCCTATACCAGGGCCTGGAGCTCACCTATGGCACAACCTTGGGCTCTGTGTGTCTTCGAGAACAAATTGCTGAGCTTCACTCCTCCCCCGACGTGAGACTGACAGCGGCCGATGTTGTCATTACTCCAGGTTCCAGCATGGCCAACTACCTCATTTTGGCCACACTATGCGGCCCAGGTGACCACATCATCTGCTAGTATCCAACGTTTGGACAGCTGTATCTCTTGCCAAAATATAACGGCGTTGACGTCGGCCTCTGGGGTTTGAAAGAGACTGACGGGTGGTTTCCGGATCTGGAGGAATTGGCCGATATGATCAAGCCCAATACGAAGGTCATTATCATTTGGTAGATTTCCCTACCCCCAGAGCTGATAGATTGTAAGAGCGGAATTGACTACCACTAGCAATCCAAACAGTCCTACTGGTATAGTCCTTCCCAGAGATACAATGGAGCAGGTCTTAGCTCTTGCCCAAAAACACAATATTGTGGTCTTCACCGATGAGGTTCATAGCCCTCTTTTTCATACGAACGAACCCCGGCCACCTCCTCTAGTCTCTCTGGGCTCTCTTCGCACCATCTCGACTGCCTCGGTCTCTAAAGCCCACGGCTTACCTGGCATTAGAGTAGGCTGGGTAGTGTCACAAGATAAGGAAATCTTACGACGAGTTATTACTCTCAGAGACTACACTACCATCAGTGTGTCACTATTAGATGACTCTGTAGCCGCTTTTGCCCTCAGCAGGGAGGTGCTACCGAAATTAATAGAATACAATTTACGCATCTACGCCGAGAGCATTACCTTGCTTGATAAATTCATCGAAAGCAATGCTAAGAGATGTCGATAGACCAAGCCGAAGGGGTCGGGAATAGCGTTCGTTCAGATTCTGAACAAGGACAAGTCAGCTTCAGATAATCTCATCTTCAGCAAGAAGCTAGTAAAAGAAGTTAGTATAACCGTTAAACCTGGTTCATATAGCTTTGCTAAAGAGGGAGCCAATGATTTGAAGGGATATGTTAGAATTGAACTTGGCTCGCCAAGACGACTGCAAGAGGCCTTGGTGGTACTAGAGGAGTTCCTACATAAGTACGATGTTTTCTAAGACAGCAACTCAAACAACGTGGCGGGATGCAGTATAGTACGAAGCATTTTATAGGCAGGATTTTGGATTACCATATCTAGTACCTGTATATTGACCGTGTGGCAACTCTTGAAGCTCTGGGCCATATCGTAACAGACCTACTAATAGTGCAGAGTTCTGCACAGCGAGGATAATTGCAGTTCCGCCGAATAAAATCGGATTTCAGTGAATTCTTAAGTGCGATAGTAGCTCGAATAGGCGGTGATACTACGGCCCCGTACTACCAAACACCACTACGATTGCAAAAGTTAATCTACTTCCCGCGTACTCTTACGGTAACCGCGGGTCATCCAAGCAGTCTGGTTACCTCAGGTCATAGTACTCTACCCCGGGGCTGGGCAATAACATGGAGCAGTCAGCGACTTGAGGTCCAGACTATATAAGGGTCGAGTGCTCCCATTGTGACAAATTTCTACTCTACTACTCGAGTAGTTATTTGAGTATTAGAGTAGAGTAGAGTAGAATTAGAGTAGTAGAGTAGTAGAGTTATTTTTAGATTTTTTTTTCAATCAATTTAAAGATAGATAATTAATTATGCTTATAATATTATTTAAATACTAATATTACAAATAAATAACATACTATACTTATAAATAGTGTGGTGGGGACTGACCCTCGGTTATTTTTGTAACATGATTAGCAGTAATTTTATAGTTAAGGAGGAACCTATAGTAGGTTCCTCAACACACGCACTCGACAACAAAAATCTGATCAATATATTTTTTCACCTCACACCTCCTTTAGCAATTTGTACTCTTCAAATATGTGATATCTTGAGAATTGATCAATGTGCTATTTCGTACAGTAGTGGATTCCTGTAACCAGCTATAACGTTCCTAGGTCTGGCTGACTACGCGGCGTAGTAGGACAGTCGGTTGGTATTAGCTATAAAGTAAAGTCACAGGAATTCGGGTTCTCAATAGGAATTGAGACGTTACAAGCAATGGTTAAACTGCTATATGAATTTGAGCACGAAGCTCTACTACCTAGAAAACTACATCGTTTATATAGACCTTCGCTCAATTATATCTTCGGTATAACAGAAACAGAATAGTCTAATGGGGTTCTCTAGTGAAGATTTATTGTATTCCCAAGGGAATAAGTTTCCTTTAGCTCGCCTTAAACTCTATAATCCGTTCACGGCTTACAGTAGTTTCTTTCTCCTAAGAATTCTCGGTCTCCGGACAACCCTTCTACTCAACAAAGTATTCGACCCTTTTGCGCAGCACTCGCTTCTTAAGTAGCCGCACGCCCGAATGGTTCCCTTAATAAGTCGCCGCTTTCATCAGGGTGAAATCGTCACCAGAATCTTGCCAAACAGCGCCGACGAGCGCGTAAAATGCTTCTTTAAATGTCCTGGGTTCTGCGATACCACGTTGCCGAGGGTTTAGCTTCATATTACGATCCATCTTGAGCGCAACCGCTCTCGCTATATAATTATTTCCGTTTGCTTCACTCTTCCATGCATTCGTTGTACTGCCTACGAATCGTCAAATCAAGATTGAGAATGCCACTTCCATAGAAATACCTTGCCCTAGAGTTCCTTCCCAGAAGGCTCTCTTGACGTCCAAATACAGAAGGAGACGTTTGCCAAGCCGAGCAAGCAAGCGATTGCCCTGATACCTGGCCCTATCTTCTGCTGTTCCTTTATCTCCTTCGGCCCCAGGTGCTGTCAGTGCTTTCTCTAGTAAAGAGCTTTCTTCGAAACGATAACCGATCACGGCTTCTAACCACTGGAAGTATGCCGAGCTTGCCATTTTTCATAGAAGACTGTTAGCAGGTCTGAAGTATCGGGTCAAGCTGCGAGGTAAGTAGGGCAAGGAGAAGAGGAAGGAAAGCCCGAGAGATAAATGGAAGGAGCAGGGGAGCACGAGGAAGGGAGAAGAGAAGAAGTAGAGGTCAACGGAGAAATCTAGTTTGTTCTCTAATAATGTGCATGTGAACGACTATTCTCTAGCCAAGGGTGCCGTCAATTCCCAAGAATCCGATACTCTTAATAATCGATCCTCAATTGCCAAAGAAATAGATGACAGCTTGTAAGACTTTCACGGGGTCTTTATACGGCACATCCAGAAAAGTGGTACACTTCCTCGACCGACCAGCCGGGGCGAGAATGGCACTTTGGGTGAAGCAAGAGGAAAACAGGCACCAGATCTTGAAGATGATGTAACTCCACCGTATTGTGGGCTTCATTACGTGAAGAAAGAAGAGTTTCCGCATTCCTGAGACAATTTCAGGATTGCTTCTGTTCTCAGCATCATTGGTGCTACTTTCGAACTCAAGGTTAGGAACTTTCCAAACGGACTGGCCGCTGAACTGCTTGTAATAAAGATGACAGCTCCAAGCTGGCAAATTATGCCCATAACTTCCGTTGGGGTAGTTGATGTGTGCCTTCTAAACTCTCCCTGCGAAACGGTATCCGCAATCTGGTCCTCTGTGGGTATTAATACATCACCATTGCAGCCAACGAGTAGGTATTCCGACTTCCGTTGTATAGAAGACCCTTCGAAAGATGCACTTGATACGAGTGTTGAGTCTTGCCGATCGTTGACTGTCGCAAGATGGTCGTTGCGGTCGGGAGGGTTTGTTCTAGGTTAATGTAAAGACTTCCTAACCTGGATAGTCTTGATTGAATTCGTATTCCTCATTGCGGATTTCGTTGATTATCTGTAGCCGCGCTCCCCATCACAGGTAATGCCTATTGGCAACTATGGAAGAACAACATTCACGGCCGTCGGCAAGGCTGAGGCCGCAGTTGGGCTACCTATTTCTAGATGTTACATCAGCCAATCGTGACAAACTGCAATCCTCACAACTGTCATAACCCTTTTGTTGCAGGTCGCATTTCGTTTTGCAATGTAAAACGCGAGGTTGGCGCGTACAATTAATCCAATTATAGATACTTCAATCGTTTTTTGTTGCAAATCGCATTTCGCTATGCAATGCAAAACTCGAGGTGTCGCGTAACAGTCTAATTATCGGCATTGCAATTTGACTTTTGTTGCGGGTCTAGGGTAGGATCTTAGGAGGTGGAGGGCCAAAACTGTGAAAAGCAAAAAGTGAAAACCCTAGAGTACTAAAGGACATTTCTAACTTTTTATTTAAAAGATAGTATAATACCTCTTAAAGTCTTACTAACTAGAATAACTTAGAGATTTATATAAAGACTCGTTATAAAATTTGATAAGAGAATCCTAAGAAAATAATAAGTAGAAGGAGTAGGAAAAGTGAAGAGGGGGAGGGAAATCGTCTCGCTTAAAAGGACCTACAAAATCTGCGGCTCGTGGCACGTGCGCTTACCCCCCTCGCTCCCTCCTCCTCGAAACTCTCTTACCTTCTTAACTTCTCTCCCCCTTTATTATAATACTATTATTAATAATAAAAACTTAAAACTATTTAATTACTATTATAATTAGTTATAGTAAAGAATAAGTTAAGAAATAAAAAGATTTTATAAAGGAGAAGAGAGTTAGAAAAGTCCCTTAGTACTCTAGGGTTTTCACTTTTCACTTTTCGCGGTTTTGGCCCTTCACCTCCTAAGATCCTACCCACGGCTCGCTGACGAACAATCGCTCCCGTCCCTCCAACATCATTCTTTGCGAATATCAATATATCTGCGCTCTTTCCCCAATGTTCCAGGAGTGGGTCAAGCTTTATTCGACGTGGAAGTGGAACAAAAATTGGGAGTATCGTAAGCATAAAGTAGGTTGATACTGAACACTCGATGATTCAATGAGGTTCACTGACACTTGACAGCGGCGCCCAGGGTGACGCGAAGAAGACATCATTTTCTCGATGAGGCATGCGCGAAGGACGAGATCAAGAAGATGATGTGCCGTGTCGTTGTCGATAAGTTGCTTCCACTCCGAAAATACGCCCCAGAAGACCCACTACCAGGCCAGCCGTCCCATACTGTGGAAGCCATTTTGCCGAATATTCTTCCAGAGCCATTCGTCTATGAGAATCACCGCCAGTTCCTCGAAACCGTCAATGAAGGTAGCATTCGCGCAGGAATATCTTCTTTATTCAACGTCGACCTGTCGTCAAGCGCAAAGGACAGTCTCTCAATGCACAGCGGAACGGTGAAGAGGTATACTCTGAACAATCCGCATCAGAAATTCAAGAGGTTGATGGAGAATGAAGAATATGCGCACGACGTGAGGGAATTGTTGAAAGACACGTCGTTTGGACGAGCATACTTGGTCGTCGGCTTCTTGACAACCACTGGAACTATATGGACGCAAACTGAGAGTCGAAGCTTGTCAACCGGAATCAAATTAACGCTTCCTGCTCAAGTGATAGGATCACCTCTCCCTGGTGCTGCAAGCCCGGAACTTCATCCATTGGTCTCAACCACAAACGACAAGATCGGGACATGCATGTGGTTGAGGAACAGATCTTTGCCATTGCGTATGACGCGGTCAAGACATCCTACAGTGGACTGAAAAGGACACCTGTGTTGGGAAGTTCAGTCCGGCCCCGAGGTAAAACATTTGCCTTCGCGGGCGGGAGCGATTCCGATGACTCGAGTGACGAAGACGACGATGAAGACGCTATGGAAGTTGTGTTCGCGGATGAGGAGGAGGAGGAAGAAGAAGATGATGATGACTTTATGGCCCGGTCGAACCATTTTGATTGTGAAGTAGACGATTGATGTATAATCAAGTAGTAAGAACTGTGCAGCCATTAGATGCTAAAGAATTATGAATTCTGAGGTAGAAAGAGAACAACTTGTTTCAGATCATGGTCCCATAGATCGTTATCTCCATGCTCCACGCGCATGCTGTACATGACTTGTCTGAGATGCCAATGCATCGGTAGTTGCTGCTGTGGATGTTTGATCCCTCTTTCAGAAGAAGGGTCACTGTAGCTCGAAAGCTCCGCCGGGCAGCGATGGCGAGAGCAGTATCTCCATTTCTGTCTAGAGCATGTACCTCAGCTTCCGAATCAATCATACAGCTAACCACGCATACGCCACTGTGATCAAGCGCGTTAAGCACTGAGATGTTGACCTCTAATATTTGTGTCGAGTTCTTGTCAAGAGTTGAGTAAAAAGGATTGATGATAGGTTTGGCGGTTGATTTTCATCGCGTTCAAATTGGGGGGTTACCCCTTTTCCGTCTCGCTTAGGTTTCCGAACATGTACAGGCTCAACTTGGGATTATAGGTAGTTATTACAGATTAGTTGTCTAATACGGATATAAATACTTCATTATTAAATCCTAGTTTCTATTATATGCAATATAGCAAGCTCTCATCGGAACACTGAGAAATGCAGCACGAAGGACGCTGGAACTCGCTAAAACACAATCAACAATAGACAAGCACTTCACATTAGTTCATCAACCGTGCCACCTTTTGCCAAAACCATCACTCAGTCTTCGCCTCCTCATCCTCACTCCCCTGCCCACCCTTCTTCTTGCCCGTATCCGTCGGCGCATAACTCGACATCCTCCGCAACCTCTCCCCATAAATGTAAACAAAAACGGAATCGGCCAAAATGCCACTGCCAAGAAACCAAGCAAACTCCCGGGCCACTCAACCCCAAATTATTAAACATCTGCGCTGCGAAGAGCGGGAACCCTGCACCAAAAAAGGATCTCAAGAATGTGTTTGCAGCGATGGCGGATGCTGCAACCATGAGATAGGCATCAATGAGGTAGTTCAATGCCTGCAGGAAGATCGTCATGATGCCTGCACTGGTCAAGAGACCGGAAAGCGTGGGCACAATCCAGTGTATTGAAGGGTAGTTTCCTGTCCATGCGAACCAGAATAGACCTATGGGGAAGAGGGTCGCGCCAACCATCATAGGGAGCAGACGTTGTTCTGGGACGGGCATGTTGTTGTTTGCTTTCAGCTTGCGGTTGTAGCGGGGCTCGAAGGCAATCACGATGCCGCAGCCAATGAGAACACCGACGATGAGGCCTATGTATGGCAGGGTTGCGAGTGTGGAGGGGATTCCGCGGTATTCGGTGAAGACGATGGGATAGGCTTCAAGGAATAGGTAGAGGATGCCGTAGATGAAAGCTGTGTAGATAGTGATGAGGAACACAATTGGTTCTCTGAAGAGCAATTGCAGCGGCGGCAGGAAATGCTTGTGTAGGAGATCATTAAATTCAACGACTTCCTCTTCGCTGACGTGGTGGATGGCGATGTTGCCAGTTGCCTTGCGGATCTGAGCTGCTCGTTTCTGGAGGATCGTTTTCAGGTACGTCTCTTCCATGAGTGCGAGGTCGAAGACGAATGCCAACGCTCCCATGATACCCGTAATGTATTCAGTCCATCGCCAACCCAGATAACTTTCAGTGATGAAAGCTCCCACGATGGGAGAAATGAACGGACCGAGGAAGACGAGAGCAGAGAATGCAGCGATGGCGATTCCTCGTGTCTCATTGCCAAACATGTCACTGAAGGCACCGCCCACAACTGCTAATGGACAACTTGCAAAGACACCAGCGAAGAATCTTGCAAGCATCAGTGTTTGAAATTCCTTGGCTGTGGCAGCAGCAAACATGAAGCAGGTGAAAACGAAACAAGCTCCTGTGATTTGGCCATTTCCTTCCATACAGCTCACTCAACGGCGCGAATGCCAGTGGACCCGTTGCAAATCCGCAGATGTACAACGTCAACCCAAGAATAGCAACAACGCTCGACACCCCAAATTCTTCCGAGATGGGCGTTACTGCTGGTGAGTAGACCGAAGAGCCCCACGACGTAACGAGAGCATCGAAGCCGAGCACAAAAGCAGTTCGCAGTTTGCGGGGAACAGTCCATGATTTGGCGTTCGCTGGGTCATCGTCTCCGGTGAGCTCGACTAAGTAGAGATCGTGATCATCTTCCAGAGGAGGAGATAGCCATCGATTAGGAGCGAGTTTGTAGTTCTCAGAGGTCTTTGTTCGTTTGATTGGAGCTGAATGATGAGGTGCGAGGTCGAACATGGCTGCTGGTTCGTGTTTGTGGTGCCGGGTGTGTAGAGTGCTGACTAGAGAGCCAAGGAAGTGACAATTCGCACCACAATCTGCAGGCCCTATTTGATTTGGATATGTACACTTTCCTCTCAAAATTGAATGTAAGTGGAAGTACTCGGACTGTTATTCTTTGTGAAAAACGGATATGACGACTTTTTTTACTATGATGTAATTGAAGATGCCCAGGCCTCTAGAGCCCAAAGCGGAAATAGTGACTTTGTTGACGAGCATCGCGGGTTCTAGACTTTTTCTACGTTCATCGGACGGCTGCTCGGCAAGCAAAAATTGACCTCAATTGAACTTACCGAGCCATAAAACGGCGAAGAGATGTTTAGAATGAATCGTGGCAAGATGCGAACCTTCAGATGCTATGAAAGAATTGTGCAACACTTGTTCAAAGGCGAATAGTACGAATACTCAGGAGCTTCGAGATTAGAAGAGAAACCTTTGTGATTAAAGGATCAAGGAACAGGCTTCATGTTATTTGTAAGACCCAGCATGCTTGCCTCATTTTACTTTTAAAAGTTTCAAGACATGGTCTTTTTATACCCACGCCATACTTCACAAGGAAGCCACATCCTTCTTCATAACCTCTATATCCTCCCCTTCCACACTGTTAAAGCCCTCCTTCAGCACCCTGTCAACCGCAACTCCCGTTTCCTCCTCTCCACCAAGCAAATCAAACCAACCTCTTACGCCCTCCTTCTCCAGCAATCTGACAGCAACCTCCGCCACGTCCCCTCTTGTAACCTGCCCTCTCGCCCTCGTCTTCCCAAAGCTGAATTTACCAGTCTCTTTATCATCCGTCAACGCTCCCGGTCGAAGAATGATATATCCAAACCCCTTCTTCTGCTCCCCGAGTACTGTCAAAACCTCGTCCGATGCAAGCTTAGCTTTATAGTATGTGGGCGCAATCTCTTCATTGAACTGCTTCGCCATAGCCCAGGACTCGTCATCCCACCACGGTGCACGGTCTCTGCGGGAGGATATCGCGGAAACGAGGAGGAACTTGGTGATTACAGGGGAAGAGACCGAGGCGCGGATGAAGTGGATGCATGCATCTCTGTCGATTGCGTTCGTGCGAGAAGGTCCGCCTTTGCCGCCAGCTCCTGTGTTTGAAACCAGGTTAGCCATCCACTTTACAACAAGAGAATAGGACGAGGGGACATTGATGGCAGTGAAGCGTACCGGCGCTCCAGATAACCCACTCTGCCTTCGTCTTTTCCAAGATAGCTGTCGCCTGTGCATCACTCTTCACATCTTCGATGCTCTCTACCAGCACGTCAATCTTCCCAGGCCCATTCTTGCCTACTTCGAGGATCTCAGCTTTCTGGTCTGGGTTCCTGATCACGGAGGTGACATTCCAGGAGCGTGAGAGGAGCTTCGGCGTCATGAGGAGGGAGACCTTGCCGTGTCCGCCGAGGAGGAGGATCCGTGGTGATGCCATTGTGCGTTGTGTGTGCTGCTGATCGTGGGTTGAATGCTAAATGAGACGTTGGGAAAGATTGAGATGTAAAAGACAGGAAAGAGTGAGAGGGGAGGGGTTTAAAAATGATGCAAGAACAGCAGGGAGCTCGGTCCGAGCTAGGCTTTGTCTGCTGTGCTCATGCAGCTGCATCATGCCACCCTGGGATGTAAGATTACCACACGTTGCATATACTACCTGATAAATGATTGAGCCTCACTGGCAGGTACATTTGACCGGCTTTATGGATGCTTTGAAGATGAGAGTTGCTGGTTGTCTAGGTGTTTTTCGAGACAACTCCGCTGAACCCCGCAGTGACCTCATGTGTGGCTGAAGTGTGGCAGCTTCCATTTCACGTGACGACCGACACGATACCTACCTATATTTCAAGAGAGCTTTACTTTGCAGAAGGATTTTCAGAGACAGAATGATAGCTGGATAGCTTGAAGCTGGCCCAGACAATATCAGCTTTCTCAAAAAATTCTACACCACCACTCTACAAAACAACAAGGTGGATGCATTTAGCGAGGAGCCCCTGAATTCAAACTAACACATCGGAACGAACTCGGAAGTGCCGGACTCGTCAGAGGGGACGTAGATTATGTGATCAAGACAAATGATATGTAATTCAGGTGGAAAACAAAACATCCCGTCAAAATCTCCAAAGTATTTGCTCAAGCTTGACAAGTGAAGTCAACATCGAAAGCTCAAAAGAGGGAGTTTGGCTGCTTGAGGTGACTGAATAGTGGCATTTCGCTATCCTCCATCACGAATGATCAAGACCCAAAGTAAGGTAAGGGAATCACCCACTGAATTCTTCTCTTGGTGGTACTGCTCCTGCTTCAAACACTGATTGTGGTGGCATCGAGGCTGCCCAGTTCTTGAATTAGAGTTTCGAAGGGAGTCTTGGCTATAATGGCGGAAACACTGATGTTGCTTGGTATGAGGCGACGTCGAAAAATTGGAGTGCAATCAACTGCTGGTTTGCTGGGTTGATAACTCGTGGCTTCGTTTTGTCACGCAGGAGAGCATGGGAAGAGTGTCATGAAGCGTTTGATAGAGATCTTGTATGAAGACAGTGGTACCAATGTCTCAGCCACGTGTTTTGATTTGCTCCTGGTCGTGGTAGGCGCGGGTGGGTCTGTTATTTTGGAATGAAATGCTCTTAATTGAATTTTCTCTGCAAGTGGCAGTGTTCGATTAGTAGATTGTTATACAAGGTGCATGGAGAATGAAGGTGAAGCTGGAAGTAGTTCTGGGCAAGAATTGTACTTACAATTATACAAGGCAAATTGTTCGTTCCGTCAATTTTCCAGCATCTGCCAACTTAGTGGCTTCCCCATCCATTAGCCCTGTGACGAAAGCACATCCGACGAGCGTGTACGACTCTTCAGTATCCGCAGTCCGGCGTATAACATAGGGGCGACGAGACCCATACGCCACGAAGATGAAGTCGCCCACCTCAGGTTTTCCAAGGACAATCCCAGTATAAGTGGTTTTCGTGATGAGGACTGTACAGCCTTCAAGCCGAATCATACCCTCTATATTTGAGCCTACCCATGCTGCCTTGGATTCACCGAAGAATGAACCTTGATAACCCAATTGCTGGAAATAATGATCAAGCAGAGATTTTACTCTATCAAGGTCCCATTTAACAAGGGTTCTTTCATGTACCATCTGCTCAACTGTTTCTTGTATGAACGCACTTTCACACTCTGGCAGCCAATGCTGTAGCTGCGCCACAGCGCCCGCTATTTCGTACTCTTTGAGCTCCGGGGATTGAGCATATGCCCCATATGGTCGTGTAACATGAGTGACGGTATCTACGAAAACTCCCGCTAGAAACAAAGCGGCAGGATTTTCGTACGGCAATAAGGTGACCGACTGCTGTTTTTCGATATTTTGGTGTCCAACAGCATCGTAACCCATCCTTTTTAGCCAGAGAAGAGATCCTACACGAGGCATTTTCCAGTCCGGCACCCATGTTGGAAGATGACTTGTCTCTGCAACATCCCATGATGAAGGCTTTTGCCTGTGCACTATCTCAAGTACACTAAGTGGATCTGACCTGGAAGAATTGGATATTATAACTCTGGTAGCTGCCAAAAAAACCTCGGCTATACTTGAAGCGTAGTTTGGAACCACCGACATGAGGAGAGGGGAAAGAGATCTCAATCCATATACAGAGTCCCTTGGATCAAGACACTCTCGAGAACCATATGAGGAGAGGATATCTTCCGCGTATTGGGTTCCTATACCGCTATCCCAGATCGACTCGCGTTCAGTGGGACGCACCCTATGCATTTCTATCTCTACAAGTCTAGTGGGCGGGATTTTTTTGTTGAATATAGGGGCCCAGTCAACCTGCATTGAACCAGATCGTAAGATAATCCGTCGAGCATGGAAAAGCTCCTGCACAATCCACAACCTGTCCCAATAATAACCGCTTTGGAAATACTTGAGAACTGCAAACGTTTCCTCGTTGGAAGCTGTGTCATAGTCGGCATCTGGGCGCGAAAGAGCAGTCATTGCAATCCGGCTAATGGGTGTTTCCTCTCCGAGCCAGGCAAGAACTGTATCGGCTTCCTTGTAGATATCAGCCATGAATGCAACCTGTCTGCTTCGTTCTTCCAGATTCGTCTGATCAATACATATAGCGTCGACCCAGAAAATACGTGAAGGTTGCTCGTTGGGGGAGAAGGTGTTCCGCTGACGTTGGAGAAAGCTTTCCAGATTCCTGGTGATAAGGAGCTGCTTTCCATTGACAAGGACGGGAATTTTATCTTGAGCGTCGCCCCACACATATGACAAAGCATAATACTCCTCGTTTTGTGGAAGCGCGATTGTCTGTTGATGCGTGTCATCGTTCTGCTTTTCCCATTTCTTGCGGCCTTCAGCAGTACTCAAGTACGTCTTGAAAAGCTCACAGCTGACCAGGCTTGTAGCTTCACCAGGAAGAATTCTTAGAAGGCGGATAGGTTCGCAGTACTCGTGATTGTAAGAGAGAGGCTCATAGACAAAGTAATCCACCATGGCGTACTGATCGTGATTTTGGAATTTGACTGATCTTTGCTGTACGGAAGATGCAAGTCTGGTCGACGCTGACGTTGAAGTCTATTTCTCTTTGGACTTGGGCCGGAAAATGTCTCAGTGTGTTTGTAAACAAGTGGTGCTATCAATAATGATGCGTAAAGCGGTTGTGGCGTCAGAGAGGATACAGAGAAGAATGATGTTGATGAAAGAAGAGCCTGAAGGCGCGAGGCTGCGTGTAACTTCAAAGACATGCACTGGAAACGCTAAGCCCTTTTCGACAACCAATCACCGTGCAGCCCTCCTCCAGCCATCCCATCTCGTCCCATCCCATTTCTGATCCCCTAAACTTCTTTCTAAATACGGCTTTGAAGTTTCCATGTGTCATAAATTCCAAAATTCAGAATCCACGACCACGAGCTGACGACTGGTCGTCTGAGTTATATTGTGGGTGCCATCCCATCTCGGCTATCCTCCCATGACTCACTCCCCGCTATATGACTCTCTTCAAGAGAGTTCTTCCTAATACCAAGATAGGTGGTGTGGTGGTATGTCTCTACCTTCTACCCTTCCTATCTCCTGCATGTCAAAACAAACATGCTAACAAAGGCTACAGTAATGGTAGCACGTGACGAAACCGTCTCAATCTGGGTTCGATTCCCAGCACCGCCAAGAAGTACTTCTTGTATTGAAGAGAATGGTGGTTTGAATCCATCGTGTTTGTCACTTAACAAGTTTTTGCTCCCTTTTTCATTTTTTGAAGGATGGATTCGAATGACTTGGTACTTGCTGGAACGGAACGCATAGAATAATCTCCATAGCTTTCACCTACTTTAGGCTGTGAATGTTCTACGAAGCACTTGCTCGAAAGGCTTACGCGCGAATGATAAAGGCTGGGAAGTAGAAAAAGGACACTCGTTCCCGTCCATGCAATGCGTTTCTATTCCATAATATACACTAACAAGACAAGCCTTGAAACTCCCCAGATTGTGTCAGAGCACGCCCATAAACTCCCGTCCCTCACGCAATCCCGCCAGACTTATTTTTGGTATGCCCGCCAGTCATATCCCAGACTCCTATTTACTACTGTATTGGAAAGCGCCAAAAACACCTCCTGCGCCGCCTGGTGTCATAGGCCCCATACCCCCGCCATTACCGTTGTGTCCTGGTGTGCTGACAAGACCTGCGCTCCCTGTGTTTGGTGTGCTCGGTGCTCCATTCGTGTAGCCGTTTTGGTTTGGTGTCGTGTTTTCTTGCAGTGTTTGGTTGTAGTGCGGAGGCGTTGAGCGGATTTGCATGGGTGGTGGTCCGCCTTCTGGCACGCCGAGACCCCACACCTTGCTTCTGTGCTCGTCAGGGATCTCACCGTTGAAGATTCGTTCCCGCATCTTGAAAAACACTTTTCCAGTCAGTAGAGAATCGGATCCTGCCTGATGTGCCAGTCCCGATCTCTTGACTTTGAGACTGTCCGCAAGAGCTTCTAGACCTCCACTTGTCTGGAACTTGTTGAGGATGTCGGTGGTCGCAGGGTCGAGGGGCGTAACCTGGCCCATACTTTGTTGCTTGATAGCATGCTTCATGAGGTATTTGACGTCGTAGATACTGGGGAAGAATTTCTTCATGACCTTGTCGAATGCACCTTCATCGTCGGGTAAAGGTAGAAGCACAAGAACCTTGGTGAGGTAGCCGAAATCATAGCCACCATGGAACGAGATCCAATACACATCTTCGTCACAAACAAGGCCGGAGCTGACCAGAAGCGAGCCAAATTGGAAGGGATCAATTCCGTCCACCTCAAGTCTTGCAAAGTCGACCGCTGCTTGCCTCATGACCTCGATGGACATTTCCGAATACATGTCCTCCTTCAGAGAGAATTTGAAGTTGAACTGCCATGTAGTCGGTATCTGAACCATCCCACCTGCATATTTTCGAGTCTCGTCCAGGGTCGTGTCGAGTCCCAATTCTGCAGCCGACATTGATGCTGGTGGACACTCTCCATCTTCGTTGAATATCGTGAGGCCCAGCTGTATAATCTTGAGAAGGTCGACATTGCACCGTAGGCACTGGTAATGGTAATCACTCTTTCCATTGAAAGCGCCCATAGGTCGTGCTACAAGGCCAGGAAACTCAGTGTCCTGCAAGCACATTAGCAATGTTAGGCAAGCAAGCCAGTGTTGACTGTTAGTACCATAGCAATATAGGGATATTTTTCCACCAAGCACCTCAATATTGCAAATTCCTCGAGCAAGTTCCCGATCCAGACCTCTCGTATCCTGCTCTTGTTCACGACCGACCTCGACGACCCGGTCTCGCTCATGCTGCCATGGCCTTGCTGATGAAGAGGCGCATTTGCGAACCCCATTTGCGCAGCTTGACTCGCCAGACCAGTTCCACCTTGCATGCCCAGTCCAGAACCACCGAAGCCCCCAGATAGACCTAACGAGTTTCCGTTCACTGAGAAGGCATTGCTCATGGAATTCGCGTTCATGAAGCTGGGGTTGGCGGCCAGCGAGGGCGGAGGGAGCCCAGCAGCATGTGCTTGCGAGTGTGTGGGATACTGCTGGTAGTGCGAGGC
The DNA here is from genome assembly GCA_002865655.1 of Hyaloscypha variabilis F. Taxonomy (NCBI): domain Eukaryota; kingdom Fungi; phylum Ascomycota; class Leotiomycetes; order Helotiales; family Hyaloscyphaceae; genus Hyaloscypha; species Hyaloscypha variabilis. Next base: position 1,223,487 of record KZ613950.1, on the reverse strand, counting down.
CAGATTATTGGGTGCGCCGCCGAAGCGCTGCATCGGTGGAGGCATTTTGATTCTCTGTGCTATGTATGCTAGTCCAGAAAGGTCGAGGGAGGTGTGCGGCTTTCATGGGCGCTGCGGGACGCGCGACTTGGGGAGCGGCTTGTGAGACCTTCAGGGTATGAATTGTGGTGTGATGATCGAAGAGGGTCAAGAGATATGTTCTCGCCGTACTGGTGGAGGGGATCGAGGTCAATATTCGTCTCTTTTGATGTTGACGATGGGCAGGGCTGGGTTTCTCCAGATATCGGGGCGTACGCTGACATAAGCGGCGCTAGTTCAGCGACTGAAGTTATTGGCGAGGACATCGCCATTCTCTCAAGACACAGCTTCGTGGAGAATCACAACCTTCAAGATGCGTATTACAAGGTCAGTGTGGTCAATTGAGGTACTGGAGAGTATATGGACTGGTGCTGACTAGGACGGCAGTGTACGGAGAGCCCCCAAGCCCAACCTCACGGGCTTCGATCCAAAAGCATTCGCAAGAGCAGCCGGCCCTGTTGCCAACGATCCATGGGCGCGAGCGTGAGTTGGGAATACCTTCAGATATGGGTACTTGTGAGATATCTAGCTGACTCTTGCGTGCAGAGAGGCATGGCGATACACAGGACCATTCACACGATTCAATCGATTCAAGGGCGCCTTCCCGGGTTTAGGCATAGCGACTGTGGCATTTGCGGCGTATTGCGGATACGAATACCTGTTTCTGAACGATGATCACGGACATGGTGAAGGTCACGGAGAGTCACATCATTGAAGGGAGAGTTTGGGGCTGATTGTACATATGGGAATGGAATCTTTCAGATGTTCTGGGCAGACCACGGTGGTCGAAGCTACACAGGGATTCCAGCATTGTCTGTCTGTGAGCCTCCGAATGGAATTAATCCGATAAGTCTCGGTTGATTGCTCGTGGTGTCATCGATGGAAGCAATTCGGCAAGTGCAGATGGGCGTCTGGCAGGTCAGTTGGGTTTCCGGATCGAACGCGCGCCTTCTAACAGCAGCTGAAGATGCGATGTTGGCCTTGAGCAAGTCAGGTCACCTAGAGTACGACTGTTCCTATCAATGAAGTAGTGTCCATGTGGGCAGCGCTGTGTGGGACTTGTACAGGCCACAAGAATTGTGTATAATTAGGCTGGTGATTCCGGTATTGGCTATGCGACATTCGATTGATCATCCCGACCCGAGGGCAAGTGCCGACATCAGTATCCAAAAAAATGCATAAGGGGTGCTCTACAAAAGCTAGGTCTTGTTTCCCGAGGCTGCTGTGCTTGAATATACTACCACAGCGCTTGGCGTCACTATCACCACTATCATCTCCTCTCTTGTCCCCAGCTTGGCAATAAATCTGCATAGTCAAACAGAAACTACAGTGACCCATGCTAGACAGCCAATTTCATCAACGTTTCCTCGCAATGAGATGTCTTGTCACTCAGTGTCGCTGAAAGTACAACGACTCGACAGCCATTTTGTCAGAGCGTCACGTGGTGACTCCAGAGAACTGGACCTCTTGCATCGAGTGGTTTGCAGAGGCCGCTTTGCATTCTCAGGTGTGATCTCAAGCCTTTTGTAAACATAATACGATGACTGGCTAGGTAGACAGCATCGGGAGTGAGTTCGTGTGAGTAAAAGCGGTGTATTGCTTACCACACAGAATCACCTCCAAATATGAAGATAATGTGCAACTAACCTCATTTCTGGGTAGAGTTTCCATCCCTCTCTTTGCTAGCGATTGATGCAGTCACCTTGCTTTTGTCGGCGGACACCTCGGGGGGAAAAAAGCAGTTTGTACACCCTGAGGCTTCAGCCTCCTCATCATCGCACTCTCAGATTGATCCACGACTCGCCGGAACAATGACAGTCGAAAGCTCGAATGCGGAGAGTCAGGAACTTTCGGGAAAGAGCTTGGGACAGAGGGGTTGCGGAAGGATCAAACCCTTAACATTGAGAACGTCAGCCAGTACGAAGCTGGATGCCTAAAGGCATGCATGGAGGGCTTGCCGAAGAACAGACATGCACGCAATCGTTGATGCTCAAGCAGTGAGATCGCGAAGCTTGCTTCCAGGATGCCCAAGAGGGGTCGTCCGATTAGCGATCGGGCAGTCCTGGCCCTCCGCCAGCTCTAGACCATCAACCTGGTCAGGACGGAAATTTGATCTGATAACCGCTTCTTACTTGTCAGGGCCCAGCATTATGGCGGATGCCGGAGCCAACAATCACCAACTAGAACAACTTTTGGGCCGCGAAGCTTGATTGCTGTGACAGCTGCTGAAAGTGGGATGGATGCACGGGCGGCATTAATGGTCCTAATGATAATGGCACCCCTACGACATTGACTCGTGGTGTGTGGGTGGCAGAGCCTATCCATTCCATGAGTGCCATTAATATGTCCTTTCAGCTCAATTCAACGTCCAGGGCCCCACTATGCCGGGCTGTATGGTGCTCATTCGCCGCCAAGCGCAGTGGCAAAGTTCTAGATTTCCATACTCCAGTGCCAGGATCACGGATCGCAAACACCCTCGTTTTGCTTCTGGGGGCGACAGGCGTCTGCAGAACTGCACCGTATTTCTGCGATTGCCCCCCGCCCATCTCTCGGACAATGATTCGCGTCACCAGATGTCGAAATCATAAGATTCCACTCACTCCCTGGCTGTCCTATTGTCCACCATGACAAGAAACATTGTTTCTGTCGATGGCAAAGCGACCGGCCGGGATATGAGGGGGAGCCAGATGGCGTTGGAATTGAGAAAGTGCGTGGCCCCGAAAACATCGATTTACCCTCGGCCATTTCGGCAGCCCCAGGACTGACCACTCTTAGATTCTTCGATCCCCAACGTTCAGATAAAACAGCTGTTGATACCGCTTTTAATGATAGCTTGAATGATGATGGAGCTTTGGATGCGTATGCTGAGTCGATTGTATGGCGTTTACGTGGCGTCCATGCCATGGTAAGGTATGCCAACTTTTGAGCTCTCTCGGAAGCAGTTCTCTGTTGCTGAATTGTGTCCACCAGCTTGGTAGATCGAGGAACACAGTATTTCATAGCTGGGGCTGTACGGACTGGACAGGTCGACACCGATGAGGAGGTAATTACGACCGGCGAGTGGTTCGGATGTCAAACTGTGCCCACGCCCGGGGGGCTTTGCGAGGTAAGAACTACCAACGACACCTTCTAGACTCTCACAATAGTCTATCAGGAGCTCTTCTGAGTGATGTGTCGTTTATGTTAATTACATCTGACACGAGCTAGAACACGTTGGCGCTTGATCTTTCGAAAGAGGAATACTCATGCTTCATCGTCAACGACCTGAGCAAAGATCCCAGATTTGCACAACTTCCGGTCGTCGATGGCCAGATCGCGTCATATCGATTCTACGCCGGAGCTCCAATCACCACCAGTCATGGCGTTAACATCGGATCATTGTTCTTCTTTGACGACAAACCTCGTGACGGCCTGCCCCGCAACCAAAGGCGGTTTATGCATCTCCAAGCTAGCAACGTCATGAAGCACCTGGAAACGAAACGAGAAGCCGCCGAGCGACGTCGTGCAGCTTTAATGAGCAACGGTATTGCAAGATTCCTGGAGAGGACCTCCCGATCAAGCTACCTGGGCAGTGACGAGCATTTTGATCTAGCCGAAAAGCGATCCAATGGCATCCACAAAGGAGAAGAGGGGGAAATGCAACAGGCGCAGAATGGAGCTCAACGCAAGCCTTCAGTTGAGAAGGAGTCCGTGTTAGACAAAATTAGGACTGCGCTTGATCATGCCGCGGATATCCTTCGAGAGAGCTTGGAACTTACTGCCGGAGGTGTTCTCTTTCTTGACCCCACCATCGGGTACATTGAAAATGATAATGTCAACACCGAGGATTCAATTTCAGATCTGGGAGCGGAACGCACCTATCGGGATGAGAAATCACGCCAAAGATCAAATGAAAGCCATATTCGACCCAGCATATCCCAAAATTCCGCCCGTCACCTGTCCGTTGGGGCAATAAGAAGCTCAACGGATAAATACAAAGCTTCAAAGATTCTAGCCATGAGTTGTGGCGAACAAGCGCCCTCGGACTCACATTCGGAAACGCTCGATTCCAAGACTCTCCAGTCCTTGATCAAGTCTTACCCGCAAGGCAATGTATGGTATCTGGACGAGGAAGGTTACTTCTCATCCCTAGAGCAGGTCCGCGCATGGGATCAGCGAAATGGGATCAGTCCATCCGGAAGAGTGCGGTCAACGTCTCCTATTAATATTTCGAAGAGACAAGAGGAGGCTGCAATATTGTCTCGCATCTTCCCAGGGGCGAGACAGATAGTTTTCCTGCCTTTGTGGGATGTAGGAGCAGGTACGTTTACATATTATCTTGAAGATTTCCTGGGACTGACATTCTACGACTTTAGACCAGTACTATGCTGGTTGTTTTATCTGGAGCGAATCGCCAGTACCTGTTTTCACAGTGGATTCTGAGCTTGCATACCTTTCCGCTTTCACAAACTCTTTGATGGTGGAAATAAGCCGCCTCGATGCACTCACCTCAAATAAGATGAAGTCGGATTTCATCAGCAGCATCTCTCGTATGAAATATCCTAAATCTTGGAAGGCTATTCCGACTAATTCTTGCAGATGAGTTTAGAAGTCCTTTGCATGGCATCCTCGCGAGTGCCGAGTTTCTCCGCGAGTCCGAACTGAATGCTTCTCAGATGGAATTTATTTCCACGATTCAGAATTGCAGCAGCACCCTTCTAGTAAAACCCCCTATCTCCAATAAGCTTCGAGTGCTAATGTTTCTAGGATACCATCAACCATGTACTTGATTACTCGAAAATCAATTCCTTCGAACGGGCTGGTCAACATCAAGGCATGACTCTTGACCACATTTGTATTCCCGTTTATTCACTAACCTACAATGCAGACACTATCTCGAATGAATTGTACCAGGATACTAATGTAGCTTTACTTTGCGAAGACATTGTCAACGGAATGATCGCTGCAAATGAATTTCGCAATACGAGCTCGAACGATCCTTTACTCCCAAATTCAGGCGAGCTAATTTCTCGACATGATCAGCGAGCACACCGCCTTCGCCATTCTGAAATTGAAGTCATTATAGATATTGAAAAGCGAGATTGGGATTTCAGAGTTCAAGCTGGTATGTCTTCTGTTTCTCATTGTAAGTAACTTTATGCTGAAATCTGCGAAGGGGCACTTCGAAGAGTCGTGATGAACATATTTGGCAATGCGCAAAAATACACTCAATCGGGGTACATAATGCTCCAACTCGGGATCAACGAGTCTCATAACGATGGAACGGGGAAGACCTTCAACTATTTGTCTTTGCATATCAGGGATACTGGGAAAGGTATGTCGTCTGAGTATATGGAGAGGAAGCTTTATCATCCCTTCGCTCAGGAGGATACATTTGCTACAGGCGTAGGACTCGGCTTATCTATTGTGTGAGTTCTATCTGGTACATCTTCAATCGATTATGAAGCTAAACCCCTCTAGATGGAGTATCGTGAACCAGCTAGGCGGCAAGATCTCAATTCGAAGCGAGCTTGGAAAAGGCACAGATGTGGAAGTCACCATACCGGTTGAGAAGCCAGACAATTTTCAGCATGTTAATGGAACATTCAACCATCCATTAGATGCCGAACCTCAACAATGCATCAGCAATCTGCGACACCGAGCTACTGGAAAATCGATACATTTCCTTCGAGATAATGGAACTGGCCCTATATCTCATGTTTCTTGGTCCTGTATAGAACGCTATTGTACGGAGTGGTTCGGTTTCGTCGTGAAGGATGCATCGGCAGACTTGATCATTGCCGATCGAGAAAATGCGACCAAGTACAATGACGGACAACGCATATTGATCATTCACGAGGACATGGCATGCTCAACCAAGACAGAAGATGTGCACCATAGCTACGCCATCGGGAAAATTTGCAGTCCAGTCGGACCATTCAAGCTCGCTCGCTCCCTTCTTGCACTCCTCGACCAAAAGATATCTCTGCCACCAGTAGCCCAGAATTATGTCAATCAGATGGATGCGGGAACTCAAACTCCTCTCGGATCCCCCCAAGAGCGCACAATCATGAATGGAATCATACTGACAGATTACGGCTTTACACCCCCATCTCTGCCACCAGGCTCTAGCCACGTTGTTACCGAAGATCCAAAACCTTCACCTTTAGCAGCCAGGAACGCCCAGCAATATCGTCCTGCCAATCAAGCCTTCGCCAGTATCGCAACAATGTCAATTCACCCCCCTTCACAGCCCTCCTCAACCACAAGCCTCCCGTCACCAACATTTCCCCCTTCTCGCCTACCGATAATGAAACTCACCCTCCCAACCCCAAAGATTATCACTCCACCACCCGATCCCGTCGCAAAATCTACCTCGAGGTCTCTACACATCCTCGCCGTCGATGATAACGCCCTCAACCTTCAACTTCTACATCGATACCTGTTGAAGCGGCAAGGGGATGCGATTGTGACTGCCAGGAACGGCATTGAAGCGGTCGAAGCCGTGAAATCTTTGGGTAAAAAGATAGGCTTCGATGTGATATTCATGGATATCTCAATGCCGGAGATGGATGGATTTGAAGCCACTCGTCTCATTCGGTCGTATGAGAATACGCAATTTGTACAACATGATGAGACGAACGAAGTTTTTGAGGAGAAGTGGGGTAGCGAGGGAGTAAGAGAGAAAAGGAGTGGAGCGTATATTGTGGCACTGACTGGGTTGGCTAGTCGTAGGGATAGAGATCTGGCGCAAGAGTGTGGCTTTGATGATTTCTTCACGAAGCCGATTAGCTTTAAGAGGATTGGAGAGATGTTGAGGGGGTTGAGCGAGAAAGGGGTGTGAACGCTGGGTGTGGGGCAAGGTTTTGATATAAGATAAGGGGAAGGTCTTGGAAGACGGGAGCGGAGTATGGATGAGGAAGTTGGATTTGAGAGATACCCTGCTGCGTGAAAAAGGCAATTGAACATATTGCCAGTCACTTGATTATAACCAGAAAAGCAAAGAAAGTCAGACGGGAGACGTGACGCACACTTCACTTCTATAGTATACAGCCTCAATCGACTTCATTGTACCTTCAAGAAGAGAGTGGTGGACGCCGCAAGTCACGAGACCTGACACTAAGCCGAGGTCCAAGAGCTCCCCCCTTGATCACTAAACCTCAACGGCCGAACTCGAGTTCATAACTAAACAGCCCAGCCTGTATAAGAACAAGAGCAGGATGGCAGTTACCCTGGATCTTCCCATACACCGGACTGCATTGGACGGATATTCTTGAACTCAATTTACGACAATGACCAACAACAATAAGGTAGCATTGGTGGTGGGAGCTTCTCGCGGCATTGGCAGGCAGGTTGCTATTGATCTGGCAAAGAATGGATATGCAGGTACGTTTTTCTTGCCCAATAGATAGAACAGCGTCTAAAAGGTTTCTCCAGTTGTCGTTGCAGCAAAATCTACCTCCGACGCGTACGCCACGAAGCCATTCCCACCAGATCCGAACTCCTCACAATCAACAATCAGCACCGTCGAGCGAGAGATCAGAGAAGCTGGCGGACAAGCGATCGCCGTTTCAGTAGACACTAGGGATCCAGACAGCATCCAGCGAATGCTCGATGAGACCGTGAAGGTCTATGGCCATCTCGACGTCTTGGTCTACAATCCCGGAGCTATCTGGTGGGCCTCCGTGGAGAACACACCCACGAAGCGCTACCAGCTCATGCAATCCGTCAACGCGCTGGGTTTGTACGCTTCAGTGCAATCTGCACTTCCCTATTTCAAGGCCAATGGTTGGAAAGGGCGGATCATCGTCGTCAGTCCGCCGATATACTCGCGTTTCTTCCGAGGCAAGACGGCGTACGCGATGGGGAAGGTGGGGATGAGCGTTTTGACCAAGGGGCTGGCGATGGATTGGGAGAGGGAGGGGAAGAAAGATATGGCGATCACCAGCATTTGGCCAGCATGCTCCATTGAATCCGCGGCGACGGGCCAGATTACAAGTACTGATCCGGAAGCTGTCAAAGATTTGCGGAAGCCGACTATATATTCGGATGCTATTCTTGCAATGTTGGAGGCGCCGGTTGAGAGGGTCAATGGGCAGTTGGAACTTGATGAGGATTTCCTGAGGAGCTACAAGGGCGTCACGGATTTCTCGAAGTACTCGGTGGTCCCAGGCGCGGTTCCTAGAAGGATCATGCCGGCCGTGATGCCGGATCTTACGGTTGCTGAGCAGGCTGATGAGGGCAGGAGGACCGATAGCACGAAGCTGAGAGCTTCCAAGTTGTGATGCGTATCCAATATAACGGGACTAAGGCTGCCTGAGCAGAACGTTGGTCTTACTCCCCACGGTGGTGATCTGACGTAGGACGACCTACATGCACTCGACTTCGGGTAGGTGCTCTATGTAATCTGTGCATGTGCATGGTGCCTGTTGACGAAAATGATACGGACCGTGCCTGCAAAACACGGATATCGGTTCGGCCCTGCTGGCGTAAAGCGGTGTGGCCGCGGCTTGGTCGTGTCCAGGGTGGTGCCTTCATATTCTCTCAACGTCTTAACGGTATAAATTGAGCAAGTGCAATCAAGGTTTCAAGATCACCTTCTTCTTCCTGAATAAATTTTTTTTTTTTACAACTTCCGTATCTCCCTTGCACGATGTGATTTGGTCGAATCACAGCGACCTCAGGAATCAATTCATTCACGGCTTGCTTGACCATCTTCCGGTGTCTTTGGTACATTCATGCAAACTTATTCTTCTATAAATTGGGCTCCAGCGCCTTCCTTGACCTTTTTGTTTTCTTATTTCTGTTCTACCTAAATGACCTCTCAAAAATGGATCGTTCATCTCGCCCCCACGCTCTTGCAACGTATCAAGCTCATAAAACCCTGCGAAAGTTCCGCGAAGGTCTAAAAATCCAGCTCGATGGGAATGCCCTCGACATTGCAACAGTCGTCGCCGTGGCCAAGTATGGGTGCACACCTCACCTCAATCTCAACGAAGGTGTTGTCCGGGGTATGAAGGAAAGCGTTGAGCTCTTGCAGACCTACCTCGCGAAGGGTTTCTTCGTCTATGGTATGTGACACTAGGTGGCTCTGATGACTCCGGTGTTTGAAAGAATACCCGATGTACCACGAGTCGCTACTAAATGAGAGTTTCCATTTTGCTTACAATCTCAGGGGTCAACACTGGCTTTGGCGGAAGCGCAGACTCGAGGACCAACAGCTATGCTGCTCTTCAACTGGCTCTCATGCAACACACGCAGAGCGCGATCACAACAAGTCTTGATAGAGGAGGGGAAACCTCGTTACCCTTACAGGATATCGGCTCTCACGCGATGCCATACTCTTGGGTCAAGGCATCGATGCTGGTGCGCGAGAATCAAACGATGCGAGGACACAGTGCCGTTCGCGTTGAAGTGGTGCAGACTCTTAACGAACTGATATGCCACGACATAATTCCGCTAGTTCCTCTTCGCGGTTCGATCTCTGCCTCTGGTGATCTCATGCCGATGTCGTTCATCGCTGGAGCGCTGCAAGGATGTCCTGACATATTCATTAGAACCAAGCAAGGGAAGGCCTATGAACTGCTTCCTGCTAATCAAGCACTCAAGGAAGCTGAGATTGAGCCGATTGTTCTTGGACCAAAAGAAGGCCTGGGTTTGATTAATGGAACGGCACCATCAGCAGCTGTTGCAAGTCTTGCCTTATACGAGACGCACCAGCTGGCTGTGCTTTCTCAATACCTTACCATCCTTGCCTCTGAGGCTCTGGGAGGTAATCTTGAATGGCTACATCCTTTCATCGCGAACATCCGCCCGCACATTGGCCAAAAAGAAGCTGCCGCTAATATGCGTACATTTGTGGCTGGGTCAAGGCTGGTCAGTGGTATTCAGAACGAGAAGGATCGATTCACGGTTGGGTTGTGTCAAGATCGATATGCGACTCGCACTTCACAACAGTGGATAGGCCCACAATTGGAAGATCTCATGCTGGCTCACCAGCAGGTAACCATCGAACTCAACTCTACTTCTGATAACCCCTTGGTTGATGTCAGCGGCTCGGATGTCTACTCTGGAGGCAATTTCCAAGCAGCTTCTATCACCTCGGCGATGGAGAAAACTCGACTTTCACTCCAGATGCTTGGCAAGATGCTCTTTGGTCAATGCACCGAGATGATCAACCCTGCGCTGAACAATGGCTTGCCTGCTAATCTAGCAGCTGACAATCCCAGTCTTTCATTCGCGATGAAAGGCATCGATACAAATATGGCAGCATATATGTCTGAACTTGCTTATCTGGCCAATCCCGTCAGTTCACATGTTCAATCCGCCGAACAGCACAACCAAGCAGTGAACTCGCTCGCCTTCATTTCAGCCCGCTACACCATGACAGCAGTCGACCTCGTCTCCCTGATGTCTGCGTGCTTCATCTACGTTGGATGCCAAGGTGTCGACTTGCGCGTCATGCACCAAACCTTCCTTGAGTCCCTCCAGCCTATTGTCCAGAAAATCAACGCTGAATTGATTGGAGAACAGCTGTCTCGATCAACCATCAACTCGCTGAACTACAATCTCGAGAATAACATCGCTTCGGTATGGGCTGAGACCACTTCTCTCGACGCAGACAAGCGTTGCGAGAAGGTCGTCTCGAGTTGCATTTCTATCCTCGCGAAGAAGTTGTCCCTCAGTCAAGATGAGCACTTTTCATCTGTGGCCACCCTTGAAGATTGGCGTGGTAAAATGCTCGTTGCTATGAATGACCACTATATTTCGCATCGCGCCCGCTTCTTTGAACAACGAACCACGGTCGATTACCTTGGTGAAGCCTCGGAGAAGATTTATACCTTCGTGAGAGGAGAGTTAGGCGTACCGTTCCATAGGGGATTAATCGAACATCCAACCCCTGGTGATGAGATGCTTGACGGAAGACCGAAGAAGACCATTGGAAGCTGGGTGGGTATCATTTATGAGAGTCTGAGAGATGGCAGGTTATATGACAAGCTGATGGAGGTGCTGGCTGGGGCTTTTGAGGTTGGGAGTGTGGTTGAACATTATACCGTCAATAGCCTAGACCACGGTCCTGGGAAGGGATCCAACGGGCAGGCTTAATTCGGTAACTTCGAGTCTTGAGCTGTAGCCTCGAAGCGTCGTTACGGTTAAAGGTGGAGTTAAAAAGGTTAACTTACCTTGAAGAATAGATACCGTTGACGTTCCATTCCAGTTTCTCAAGGGCTCCTTTCCAACAAAATTACTACCTATTTGCTATTGGTCTTCACTAAACGCTTGTCAATACTGTTGCAGGGCGCGGCTGACGAGAGCTCGGATGAAACATAACCCGAACAACAATCTATAAATGTCGGCCGCCCGCTACCTCAAACATCCTGTCAATCAACCCTGACTCTCTAGCAAACGTCATCATGGCGAGCAACATCGATCTCCCAACTGTCCTTGAGATTCCCATGAGCACAACACTTGAGGAGTCTCAAGTCACCCAAATCATCACCTCACCCCCCTTCCTCCCCATCCCCCACGTCCTCAACCTCCGCAGTCTCTCCGCCCCCTCCCTCCGCCCAAACCTCATCTTCCGCTCCGGCTCCCTAGACCACCTCCCCGCCTCCTCCCTCACCCCACTCCACTCCACCTATAACATAACCACCATCATCGACCTTCGCAGCGCCAAAGAACGCGCTGAGTACCCGAGTCCCTCTATCCCGGGAGTAGAGACACTCTGGATCCCGAGTAGCGCGGATGCAGCGGTGGGAATTGGAGCCGCGAATGTGGCCCCGAAAACGGTGTTGAAGGGGATTGATTTTGGGAGTTTTGTGGGGAATGGGGGTGTAGATGGGTATGTGAGGATGTATGGGGGGATTTTGCAGACGCATAAGGAGGCGTATAAGACTGTGTTTGAAAGGTTGAGGGATGAGGATGGGGGTTTGTTGTTTCATTGTACTGGTTTGTTGCCGTTTCTTCTTCTCGCTGCGGTTTTTGGTCTTTCCTCTTGATTTTGGAGGCTTGATGAGGAGGTTGACGAGTGAGAATGGTTTTATTTGAAACTGACCGCTAGTAGCTGGCAAAGACCGCACAGGCATCCTTGCGGCGTTGATTCTCGGTCTCGTTGATGCGCCCCCAGAGGTCATTGCTCGTGACTACGCTCTCACACGAGTTGGTGTAGAGACGAGGCGGGATCACTTACTCGGTGTTATGATTAATAACATGGCAGAGCATGGTATAGACAAGCCGTTTGAAGTGCCTGGCTTCGAGGAAATATGTGGTGTTAAAGGCCCGATCATCCTCGCGGTCTTGAAATGGATGGATGGGAAATGGGGCGTAGAAGCCCAGGAGCCAGAGGGTAAGGTGCTGTACCCAGGTGTTCATGGTTACTTGACTCAGGAGCTTGGCTTCTCGACCGAGGATCTGGAGAAGATTAAGAGGAATTTAGTTGTATCCGAAGCGTGACCGAATTTTATGATTCACCCGAATTGATTCCATGGCCCCATATCTTGATTTTGAAATTCGACGCAGCTGCCTAACAACATTGCCCTAGCAGTGGGATGTTATTTTATAAGTATAGTTTATATAAGGTTTAAGTATAGGGTTAGCGTTTTGAAATAAAGAGTCAACTGATTTACCGCGTCACGTTACGGTGAGGTGGAACATGGATGTCATGAGGATCTAGATATATCGCAGGAATGCTTGCATATTATATTGAAGACTAAGATCAATAGAATGATTTGAGAAACGAAGATACAAGTCGTCCAGAATTTCCTTCGCGGAATGCCATATGACGGGCTAAGCTATCGTGGTCATTCGCAAATGACGGCTTTGCAGCTCTCTCTACGATCTCGGTTTCTAAGATCGATCAGATAATGGAACCTGGCGGAGTCTATGCCAGTTCGACTCACCGTGCTCGACCATAATTTGGCAGAACTCGAGGACCAGATCTGCAGACTCTTGGTCCAGGCCCTCGTTGACATCAATGTCCGGCCCATCTCTGATGGGGTTATAACCGCGACTGCTATTCAGCGCCTTGGAACTTTGATGAGTCTTGTAGATTCCATGAAAGAGTTCGAGAAGGTGGATGAAAAGGAGATCGTCCAGCTTTCGGCAGGCTTCGATAGTGGCTTGCGATGAGGGGGTGTCCTGCTCCGCGCCAAGAATCCGGGTATGCATGGCAAATGCATCCATGGCAATTTGTGCATCTTCGACACACATGCAAAGTATCAGGGCCACGCAAAAGCATGGTGCCCATACTGCTTTCGATCTCGTCTTGAGCTCCTTTTCCAATTCTTCAAGAACTTCTCTCATTATTTGTTGACGCAGAGTATGCATGGCAGACTTGATTTGTCTGTTCAGAAGCCTGGAGGCTATATTTGAGTCGTATTCAGTCCTGGTTGGCTTCCGAAGATGATCGATCAGATAATTCTTCGAGGATTCAGTGATTGTCAATGTTGTGGCCATGAACACGTAGATAGCGCGGAGCATCATTGCTTTGTCCAAAATTGCGCTCTGAGGCGTTGCTTAGTACCTCTAAATCCGGTAGCAGAAAATTTGACTTACAGTTCTTGAAGAACGGATAGATCCATGATAGCGTACAATAGCTTTCAGTGACAAGCTATTTATCTTGTGGCCGCTCTCAGTGACGAGGCTTGGAAACTTTCGCTCCTGTTTGACTACGAGTTTGATGTGATTCCGGCATCTCTCTACTAGGTCAGTACAAGCACTTCTAAAGGCGATAGGAGGAGGATAGTGGTGTTCAAATAACGGTAGACCATTCGCCGATCGGGTGCCAATTGTCGGGACACCTGCAACTTGGCAGCTCTTGGGAACGAACTCAGACACAGCAAGGTACAATGGAGGGTATTCAGAGCCACAGGTAAGAGAAACGTCAATGTCGATTCCCACAAAACCGAGATTCAGCTCAGAAGATAATCTAGACACAGAATTTTGCCGAAGATGTGAGACAAATTGCACTGCTGGATATGAGCCCGAGAAACTCTCCAAGTGGGCTTGCTTACCAGGGAAGAGTAGGTCATTGAAGTCCTCCAGGTGGGCTCTAGTGCAAATTCTTGTGCCTAGCGAGTTTAGACTCAGCGCGCTGCAACGCTTGCAGATGTCACCAGGGCTACACTATTACCCATTAGTTTCACACAATCCTAACATTTGGTACGCGCTTACACTCATTTTCATGATCACACATGGAAGACATGCTCTAAGTTGTCTCATCTCCCGAGCGTGCCTGGCAGTCTCTGGCCTTAACCGACCGTGTCGACGACCGGATTTACGCTTTTGCTTAACATCTTTGATTGCTTCATGGGGTCTCAGTTCTGTTGATAATATATGGTGCCAGTTCAACGGTTCTGGAAGTAGATCTTCTTTCTCTGTGGTTTCTGAGTTAACAGCCACAGCATTTTCGTCATGACTTATAACCTTCTCAGGAGAGTGATGATAGCCTAACGGGTTTAAACTTTCAGAATTGTGACAGGTGCCATATTGTAATGCGTTCGAAGGAACGAAAATGTTGCCAGGTATCAAAGTATTTTCTGGGTAAATTGGCCTAGTAGAGATCTGGAAAACTTCGTTGAGGCAAAGACGAGCTGAATGCGAGTCTAGTGCTGATGATGCGGGTGTATAATGAGGTATGTAGGTTGCCTGAAAGGTTTGCGGAGGCAGAATCGTAAAAGGGTCATCGAAGAAATCGACTGGCCGTCCAAAAGCCATCATCTGATTCCAATCAAAGCCGACATTTTTGGGATAGTTTAGGGGGTGAGAAATTGACGGAGTCAGGCCGTGGTTATGAGATTGTTGGAAGGGAACGTTGTCCTGTTCACTATTGATACTATGTTCTAGTAGTCCTAACCAAAATTAGAAATAAATTTTATGAAGAGAGGATGGGTATACTGCTCTCAAAACCGCCGTTGAGGGGAGCCGCATAAGAAGAAGATTTATCGGCCAAGAAGAAATCCGTGGGGCTTTGCTCGAATGGCGCTGTGTTCCTCGTGAATAGATTCGCAGACTCGTTTTCCTCCACTGCTCCATCGCTTCCTTCTATTTCAAATAAACCGTGCAGATATGACTGGAAGTCCTCTCCTGGATTGGTTGAGACGGGCATTTGTAAGGTGTCTACAGTGTATTGGAAACCGTTCCCCACGAGCCCTGCGCTGACTGTGACTTCAGCCCCTAATGCTGACGGCGCATCACTGGTTTGCCCCCAGGATGCAAATTCAGTGAAGATGGTATCACATTCTACTAGATTTTCGTCATGGTTCCGTTTATCACCAAGGTAGATGATGTGGTTTGGAAGTCCGCTGGCCACGCAATGATCGAGCTCTTGCAACAGGGAATCCCTTGGCGAAGCTGGACGGGCTGGAGCTTCATCGTGAATAACCTCCCAATTTACCCCATGTCCATGTTGTGCTGGATGTTGCTCTGGAACTCGTGCGCTGTTGTCATTATTGCCGTTTAATGGTTCCGGGAGATAAGGCTGTGGAGCTCCGGACTGCGACAACGATCTGTGGTACGTATTGAAGTTATCAGTTCGCTTTTGAGAAGCCATTTGAGCAACTAACTTTCCGTAAGCTATCGATTAAGAGCTTTATGTCTGGAGGATCTTGTTCTGTTGAAACATAAGGTCGAATATTATGGCATCAATTTGCATCTTGAAGATGGGCAAGGCAAATACCAAATACCGTTGACTGGCTTCTATGTTACTCGGTGTTCAGGGTCCAGGCCTGTAATTTAGCTTAAGAGGCGACACCGCACCGTATCACAGCCACACTTACTGCTTGGCCATTTGTCCAACTGCTCATCACATCGCACTGCCTTGTCATGTCACACACAACTGTGTTCTACACCGTATACCGAAATGGGCTTAGCGTGACGCCCGACTACTGAGCACATGATTTTGGGGGTTCCGCCGTCCTGGGTCCTGTAAACGTGGCTCTATTGAGTTTGGTGGAATCAAAATCATGTTTGTAGGTTGATCGACGCGTCTGTTGCTTATTTGATCTAAGTTTGAGGCCGTAATCTGCCAGCAAAACAAGAACACAAGATTCAACTCTAATTTGTAGTAGTGGGTGACAGAGGTGATGTGCAGCTAGACTCGCATTCAAATAATTCGCATATTAGAAGCTAACAAGAAGTGAACACCAAAAAGAAATTCCGAGCATCTGAAAACCTACGGTTCAGTAACTCCTACCACATTGATCCAAAACAGAACTTTAAAGAGGAAACCTTTCTCTGGGGAATATGAAAATTTCCAAGGGAATTCGTTATCATGATTAAAGTGGGTTGAAAAATCGCAAAAAATGGTTAAGAAATCTTGCTGTTGCCTCCAAAAGAAACCCTCGTTCAAAATCAGCCACAGTTAGTAGATCCTCCCAATTCATGCCCCAAAACACTATATGGGTCGATATCCCAATGATCCTCAATGTCGGGCTGTGGCTGGAAAACGAGGTCGTGAACCTTTCGTAGTCCTTCTGGAATTGCCCAAGCCTTTTCAGGGTCCCGCAACCAGAGCCTCAACAAGTATCTCTTCGACTCATCACTGTCTTCGAAGGCGCTTCGACCGTGCATCAGTGCAAAATTGTTGATGAAGCACATGTCTCCAGGCAGCAAATTGAGCTCCAACCCATGATTCACTGCTGTGAAATGTATAGCATCGAGGGCTTCTGCTTGGGATTCCGTAAGAGGTTCGAAGGAGGGAGAGTCTTTGGTTCGAGGAAAGTTGTCGTTGCTCGTTAAAGTCCGGCGGGCGAAGTTCAAGATGGGTCTCCCTTCACTGTTGTTATGGAGAAGAGCATGGTTTTTCAGGAAGGTATAGCCGCCAGAACTATTTCTTTGTTTCAGTGCTGCTCATAAGTCTTTAGGGATTTCCACAAATGACTCACGTGTTCCAACTGTTCTCTGATAGCGTGCGAAGAATGTCAGGTCGGGTTGCAGCAAGCTCATTGTAAACTGTCCAGGAGGATGCTATGCAACTTTTACCACCAGATATGGCAGAGTTGAGACAGTACAATGCCAATATATCCGGTGCAATGTCGTTGTGATAGGGCTATATAGTGCATCAGCCATGACGGTTTCGATTTGTTACTAAAAAAAACATACCTGGCCAACGTTAGAGTATAAAGAGGGACGATCTGGCCTTGGTGTTTTCGAGAGAACGGCATCGGTAACGTGCGCTATGGTAGCAAGAAAATCAGTGTTTCTGATGCTGATACGAGGAGTGGGAACCCACAAATCAAGTTTCCATCATGGCTCTGTCTGCCCCTCTGCTCCGCAATATAGCTTGATATGCCTAAGTACAAAATGACATTTTCCTCTCGAGTGAAGGAAGTGGGGTCAAGTCCCTTGAGGACGAAGAAACCTCGACCACTGTGAAGCTTCAGGCTTAGATCCTGAAGTGTTTGTCCAAGGCGAGGAAGTGGAAATGTTGTCTTTCCAACCTGGGAAAGATCAAGCTTCAGACCTATCACAAAGGCCTGTCAGTTTCGGGCGATAGTCTTGGTGAGCGTTGGCACAGATCGAAAATAAGATCACACTCACCTTTGCAATATTCTAGAGCTGAGAATATTTCTTTCATGTCCATTTCAGAGAAATCGTAGGCCCACTCATTGCTTGTTTGCAACTCGGATCCGCTCCAGACCAATGGTCCTTGAAGGACTTGTGGCCACCCTTTAGGCAAAGTCCCGACACCTCCACATGCCTGCAGACGCTTTCTGGAAGACTGCAGACGAGCTTGGTGTAATTCAAGATTAGGCACATACCCAATGCGGAGGAGGCTGGGATAAAGTGGAGTGTGCTGGGCAGGATCAACCTCCTCCTGCAGCTCTATGTTCTCGACTTTAGTACGAGTTCTGGCATCTTCTCTGGAGGCGAGCTGCTGGGAAGGCATTTTGAGAGTGACGAAGATACAGTTATATTCAGGATCGAGTAGAATAGAGCTTAGTATGGCAATGTCGTTTTTGTCTCAAAACTCTGTGTCGTTCATGGAGGCAAGACAGTAGAGTTGGAGCATAAGTGATTATATATTTTTTTTTGGCAGCAAAGAGCCTCAACCTCCCGAGCCTCTGCTGAAGACCGGTGAAGGATGGGGCTTAGTGTCAGGCATATTTCGAGGATGATTTCAAGGAAGGAAGGGATCAGCCGGTACTACCTTTAGATAAGAGAAGGAATCTAACCCATTAATTTTTACCAAGTTCGTATTGTTGCCTCATTGGCACTTTCTCTCAGCATGATAGGGTAATATCTACCGAGTCGGTGAAAAATGCCCAAGAATAAGCATTAAAGTTTCAAAGCGATTAGATACGCAGTTAATAATATTCGAGCCTGTAATCTTGCATATAAAGCGAGTCTTGCTGTTTTGAAACAGAAATGTATCAAATTTATAAGAAGGAACATATATAATGAAAGGACGGGAACTGACATTAGGTGCTCTTTCGGTAATTCCCTCTGCTGCTCTTTCAGTACTTACAGACACTTTTAATTGATATATTTGACATCTTGAATATCAATTACAAACACAACTCTTGGGCCCACGTGGGTTCCGAGGTCGTACGAACTAGGCGCACACATCTAGGCTTCATGAGCCTCACGGCGTTTCGTGGCGTCATGAACACCACCCGATTCCTTGATCCCGAGGCACGTCGCAGATTCATCATAGGGGGGCGTGCGCGTTTAGCCAGTCAGAATAACGGCCACCACACACCCTAGAATGACAACAGCAATTAGGCATAATCGGCGAGGCCGTTTGGTGGTGCGATTAGACCTCTAATATGAAAGGATCTTCACCGGAACCTCCAGATGGGTTAGTATTGGCCCAAGAGCAATGCCCAGCGCTTACTGCGCATCTTCACAACGACCGGAAACATGCCAGCAGAAGCATTTTCGTATTTGAGGCTCCTTCACCGGTCAGCAGCCCGTGTCGGGCAGCAGTGCTACAAGTAATGAAGTATATCTCGTGCATATCGTCTGGCCTTTCATTGGAAGACTGCGAAGCATAACTAAGAACAGAAATTTGAGGACCGGTTACGTCATTAGACTTGAACCCAAACGAGGAACAATCAGAAACACGCAACTGTCTGGTAGTATGACGCTTCTGATTTCTCACGATAGGTGGCATCGCGACCAGCGTACTAGGCTAAAGTCCGTCGCTTATTTTATGAAAATAGAAAGGTTCTGGAGCAAACATGAGCGTCTTGGGAGGATTACACTTGATATCTCGACGAAGAGAAATCCCAAATATGAATGCTTCCTTCCATCGATTCCACACTCGTGTACGTCGTATGATGTAAGCTATGGGTAGTTGGATCTAGTGTGGCTCTCAGGAGAGAGTTGCCGATCGCTGGTAATTGGGCTGCCTGTAGGGATGCAACTCGCAGCAGAAATACACAAATGGACCCACAAGATAGCTTGATATGGGGTGTACATGGACATTTCAGCCTCTAGCTTTAGGTAAGGCCTGAAAATATCATGACTTAGGGCTTAGCCTCACTGAATACTTGCAAGGTTCCTCACTCGCGCTTGCAAATTTGACACTGCCTTCGCATTAGGAAAGTGGCCAATAGCGGGGAACAGGGCGTGAGCATGTGCCTATCCCTTACCTCACACGATGCGGCGATGAGACATAGGTACATTTCTGGAGCGGTTCTCATGAAAAGACTTTTTCAGTTTTAATTTATGACATTTGACCTCAACAACAGATTTATTTCGCACGCCCAATTGAGAAATTCCCAACGAAATGTCAATTAAAGTTAGGAAACATAGAAAGCAGTAATGACGAAGGGTTGAGCAAGCATTGTAATCACTAATCAGAATGTATTTCCGAAGCGATCCAAAGGATCACTGATGGCCTGGCAACGGCCCCACTTGAGGAGGTTTCCGGTTCAATTATCTTAAAGAAAAGAACGAAAAATGAACCCCATCCGGCACTGGCTCGTAACAAGAAGACTGCATCCATTTGATGACCTCCAAGAGCGAGAGGGAGCAAGAAAGACTAAGATACACGGCAGTTCTACCTCCACCCCCCTTTCTCAACGGTTTCAACACCCGCCACTTCAAGATGCCTCAAGAAGTCAAGAACGTCTTTCAATGTTGGGCGTTCGAGGTACCCCAGCAGTTTCATATCATCCGCCTCTGCCGTGCCGTTCCCATATTTCTCTCGTGCTAGCAAGAATGCTTTTGCCTTCGCAACCTCAAGCTCCCACACCTTCTTGATAGCCTCCTTAGTTTCATCCACAGTAGCAATCGGTTCCCCCATGGTGCCTGTCCGGCCTCTTGGATAAACCTTCCCGCCTCGACGAAACAGTCCCAAGGGTCCATCACCTGCCCATTCTCTTGCTCCAGCAGTGCATTTTTTGATGAACTCCTGAGCCGAATCAGGTGTTCGAGATGTGAATGTAGGAAACTCATGCTGAGGCTCAGAATCGTGAGAGTGTGACATCCCCAAAATATTAGATGTATTACCCACGCACTCGAAAATACACCACAAAGCTCTCCCCAAACAATAAACGGCGCCAGACTCCTGCTCTCTCATAGTGCTGGTAAGCCAAGGATAATACCAACCGTGGTCTGGATTATCGTAGTTCATCGGCTGGACCAAAACTGGAAGAGTAACACCCCGGGAGGCAAAATATTGCTCCAAGACTCCACGGAATTCCAACATCATCTGGTCAGTTAGGCCATCATTTCTGGCTAGCCCGCGAAAGCTCAGTTCAGCAATGCACTCAACGTAGAAAATTTCCGGTGGGGCCCACGTGTACAGATTACGGCTCTGTTCGAAGTCGACAAGAATGATCGACATCTCCCCATCAATCAATCGTAGCAGGATATTGTCCATTTTCAGATCTGAGTAGAACATTCCAGTTTGCGAATGGATGTGTATCAATGCCGAGGTAAGTTCCAAAGACCATCGTAGTTGATCCCGACGGCTTAAAGAGTGGCTGTCTCGACACCGAGGTAAATATGCTTCCAGTGAGCCAAGTTCATAATAATCCAGCAGGAACCCGCAAACGAGTCCTCTTCCGTCGTGAGCATCCTCGGAAATTGTCACGAGAACTTTCGGTGGACCGACGATATTTGGATGAGGAGGGAGCGACAGGAGGACTTTGATCTCGTGGTAAATAGAGCTGGGAGACCCGGTATTGGATTTGAAGGCCATGAGTTTGCCATTATGTTCGACGAGACAGATGGAGGAATAAAGCCGTTTCACAAATCTGAGTTCAATTAGGTCGATGGCCATCGGCATTAGCTCATCCTTCAGTTTCCACATTTCCTGCAAAGTGTCGATTGAGAGTAGATGGCTTGGGAAGTCAACATTGCGATTGAGTCTGATTCTACTCTCTGATATCTTGAGACCAATGTTTGCCACTACTATTGATGATCCAAATGGCAAACTCCGATAGAATCTCTCAAAATCCGGAAAGTCGCGGGACCAGTTGTCGAGCAAAAGTATCAGGTACCGTGAGATGCCTAGGTCTGCTACTCTCTGATCATGCATGTGGACGCTGTCGCTGGCCCCAAGGACCCCCCAGAGCTCGGGGGGCCAGTCTCGCTGGTCCGGAACATCAACATCAATCCGCAATGGAGGGAAGCCTGGAGGAAGGAATAGCGGAGTGGCATAATATTTTGTGCCAAAACTAGCTCCGTCAATGCGCCAGGTGGGGTTGGGAACGGGGTGGCTTAAGCTTCTCCACAACGCAGGTTCAACACGACGGCAGAGCTGATCAGCGGCATCATAATTGAGGTACTGGTCCAAATGTTCTGGGAACCGGACAACCCCGGCTGCAGAGAAGGCGAGATGCTTGCGCAGTTTGTCAGATATGTTCATGAGAACGAGCCTGTCCTTTGCTGGCAAAGGTACCTTGGGCCGAGACCGGCGTTCTTTGGTTGTGCCGTGCGTTGTGAGATTGGCGCCGTGCAGTAGTTCTAACGCAGTAACGCAGAGAGGCGGGCGGGATGGACGCTTCACCGCTTGAAGTCAAAAGAGCATCAAAAGAAAAGAAAGTAACGGTCAAGATGATGGGATGGGATGAAGACACAAATCGGGGACAAAAGAAGTCCTTGGAGTCATTATATATGTGTTATTATATACGTGAGAGTTCGAGTTCCAGAAGGAGTCTGGCACTCTCGCCGGTTTTCTAAACCCTGCCGCCTCAGCGCCTTAGCGGCAGCGCCCCAGCTGTCCGGTTTTGCAGAGCCTCTCTGATAGGGGCCTCAAGCAGCGCTATCACATCTGCCCTACTCATTAGCTTTCCTACTCAGTGGCTTTCCTCTGCGTGCGCTACGGTTTTCCTCTGCATGCACTACGGTTTTTCTCTGCGCGCTACGGTTTTCCTATGCATGCACTACGGTTTTCCTCTGCGTGCACTACGGTTTTCGAAATCGGCGATGAAACTTTGACACCACTAAGAGGGGAGAGAGGAACTGGTCTTGCTGACCCCCGACTCACTTTCCAACCCTCTCTGTGCAACTTCAAATACAAATGGACCTACCAACTGCCGGCTGTGCGACCACGCCCTCTTTCTGTGCTGGGAGCCTTCACTTGTTATTAGAGGTGGTACTTCATTGTCGCGGAGCCTTGCACTAGTGGTGACTGCGCCTATTCGTGACACTGAATTGCTCCAATAATTTTGGGCGAGTTATCGCTGGAAGGGTTGTGCAGGCTTCAAGTTCAGGTCGAGGGCCAGATTCGTCGTTTGGAGGAAGCACCTGGAAACGCAAGGATGAATCAGCCTGAAAACTTGCATGGGGATCCACCCCCAACACAAGGCTCTCATTTTCAATCTATCAATCAGGTTGGTAGATTCGCGGATGAACTGCATCGTCAGCAGAAAGACGTGGAGGCGATCTTTCAAACGCAGGGGCAGCAATTTGCAAGTAGCATCCCGGTAACCCCATCCAGCTTGTATCTTCAAAACTCGAGAAGTCGAGGAATTGAAACACTAGGACCACGTAAGTTTTCAGAGAAGTCAAATTCTATGCATCATTGCATACTTATGTGCTTCAGGACGAGGCCATCTCTCAGCAATATCGGCAAACCCCCAAGCCTTGATTCAGCCACAGCAAATTTGGGCAAACAGCCTTGCACCCAATGCTTCACGTTGCGATTTTGACAGCTTTGCCACAAATGATCAAAACTCATCGACCCCGGGCTCAGTGGATTGGGCGGGGGGGTTTCAATCCCATTTGTCGAATGCAAGATTCCCAGAGCTCCAGGATACCGAGCTATCTCCAAATGGAATGAGATCCGTGATATGGGGTCCACTTGTCAGCAGGAACATGCAAACGCCGCAGCCAGCCGCCATCCATTACGCCTCACAGCCCTATCGAATACACGGCTATGGTGAGAGTGGAGGGCTTATGGCCCATGGATTTGCAGGGCCAATTTTAGATAGATCGACAATCCAAACACCAGACGATACCGAAGTTGGTATGATCCACAGCTCGCGATCCAGTGCAAACATGCAGGGCAAAAAAAGAGGACATGGCGAGATGGCCAACGCGGGCCCTATCAAGACCATGCCAAAGAGGAAAAGGAAAGGGGTTCTAGACAAGGGTCAGAAGGACCATGCCAATCGCGTGAAAGCGATTGGAGCATGCGCAAAATGTAGAAAGGAACATGTCACGGTAAGAATTGACACTATAGGATTGAGTGAATACTAAGAGTTCTCAGTGTTTAATCAACCCAGAATACGAAGAGGGTCCCTGCCTTACCTGCCTTATTGGCCGCAGTACAAGGTTGGACCGGCAGCTACTGTGTCATCGTGACAAGATCACCGATGCAGTCTTGTTTCGCAACATTGTTGACTCTGACTATGGAACCCCACCTTTCTCTAAAACCTTTAACATCGGTGACGGCATTTTGAAGCCATTCAAGGGCTGGGATGCCGAGTGGAAGGATGTTGAACTCACCCGAGGCCTCGGTCCAACAGTTCGGGTTCGATTGCGGTTTCTGAAAGCAAAGGCCCTTGGTCAAGCAGATATTCCTGAGCGTTATCGCGAATGCCCATGGGCGTTGGAAGATTTTACAAAAGCTATTGAGGTCTTTGGCAAATTTATTTGGAAAAGTATCTCGATGGAGGTAGGCAACAAACATGGGCGAACAAAGACACCACTTGATCAAGTTGCTGTCGCGATTTTTGCGATGGCGAAGAAGTTGGCTGAACGAACTGAAGGACGAGTATGATGAGTGTAAATCAACAACTTGAAATCGAAGCTAACCCACTCCAGACCACCTTGCTGAAAGAGGCTTTGATGCTGTGGGGCTGCTCGCGTCATATAGAGGGAGGATGGTACTTCCATGGATCTGAAACTTTGGGTCGAGAAAGAGATAATGAAGGCAAAGTCCCCCTCACCGCGGCTCCTATCCTTGACTCCGAGATCGCATCGGTGATTGTTAAACATCATCTCCCACATACACAAAAATCAGTCTTGGAGAATATTCAGAGGCTACTGGAGACGAATAACTCAATCCGACGGAAACATATCTTCAACCTGTTTTTGGTATACTTTATCTTGCTACACAACTGCGAGTGCATGATGAAACACCAAAGGAAGTGGGCAATTCATAACAACTCACCGGTATGTACTCCTGGGACTCTCTGGCCTTTCTTCTAAAGGGAATTCTAGTTCAGGTATACCCCGCAGATGATGCCACTTGTGAAAGGAATCCTCCGTACCGTGAACACAATACTTTACGTCTGGCGCAGCGATCTTAAAGGTCAATTTCCTTTTAACCCAGGTTGGAATCCGACTTTCGGCGCCAAAATTGCGGAGCTCAGTCAGTGGCAACTCGATTTTTGGAAGGCGGTGGGAAATCTAATCAAGGGAAAAGGTATATATTTGCCACAGCCATCCCCAACAGGAGTACAAGGCTTACATGCTTATCAGAGGCGCAATTCAATCGTCTATTTCAGAGCTGGGAGAATTATGACGAGCCCTATTGCTTTACTGGGCAGCTTTTTGTTCGGGATGGGCACCCGTTTAATTCGGACTGGCTGCCAATGGATAACATGCCGGAACGTCCACTAGCACCAATATACGGCCCCGCCCGCCCTTGACATCAACCACCATTTCCACCAGCTGTCAATATCTAATTATATTTCTTCAGAGCCTGGAGCTGCTCATTGCCCCCCGCCCCTTCTCTCTCTTTTATTTTATTTTAATTAAAAAAAAAAATTTAACAGGAAAATGGTTCTGAGCGGGTGGTGTTATATAATTTCCTGTCTTCCACACTATTTTCTCAGACAACATTTTCTTTCGAGGGCGCAACTTTTCATATTTATAGATTCGAATGGAGCATGGATCATGTACTGAATGAATCACTTGCATACTTTAGCGGCATTTACTCGAGTTAAAGTATATTTCAGAATGCGATACGGAATTACCAATTCTATCGATCTACACAGAAATATCAACCCAAAATTTCTGTTTCTGTTCTATCCCGATTTTTAATTGTAGCTATGAGTCTGTTTTCAAATAAACACAGTGAATGAAAGCCCGAAAGCTATACAAGCAGATGACGAGTTTGAATCAACCGTCGCCCCGTCTACTGCATACCTAAACACGCCATGAGACACTGCGTAAGGTTTAGACATGCCGCTAAACTTTCCCAGCGCCATTTTTCGCTGCGCTTTTCACCTGAGTCCTGCTCACGCCCCTTGCCGTCGCTCCATGTGCTGCTCGAGGATTGCGCCGACGATGAATCGTTCGCCGGGACCATGTCGAAAAAAACTCCTTTAACACTGTTAATGAAATTCATCCGTTATTGTATGCAATGAAGATTGAGAAATCCTTACTTCCTGAATATATCTCAACGACGTAGACCTGCTCGTAGGACGAATGCAAGGAGAATGATTGCATGACTGTAAACTTAACAGATGGGGCCTTTAATGTACGCAGAGATGGTTGCGATGAAGAGAGGGTTGAATTTCAAGTTCAACCATACTATTGTCCAAGAAAAGTGAACTCCTGTTACACAATCTCATAGATATAAAGGTTATAATCACATTTCTAGCACACTCGACGAGTGCATGTTTCCCAACACCGGTTCTCAGAGTCTCACCATCTCATTGAAAAATGCTAATAAAACCCCTTGCAGTTTGTCCAAAAGGACGGTCAGCGCTCCACCTCCCGGTTTTGCAGAGGAGGTTTTCAAAATGTGCAGGGAAACCGTCGCTCACTCAGAGCCAGTCAGCCACTAAGACTTCAATTGACTCGACCTCACTAAACTATTCAAGCATCTCTTTCCGTGAGTCCTGCGGAATTACGCCCATGCATGAGTGCTCGCTCCGAAGGCTATCTTACCCTTGAAGTACGTTCATACTCTTTCCAAAATCCGGGAGGAGTCAAGAGCCACCTACGATTTCTAGTCTGCTGCACTAGCTATCTAAAACCATGCTTTCCTTTCACTTGTGCGCAAAACTTGGGTGTTGTGAGCGAGTGTTGTGCTACTCGATTGGGTTAGTAGGAGTCAGCTTGAGAAGTCGGCTGCAGCCCAATCCAAGACCCGCACACCGCACAGCTTTCCGCAAACCGGAAACCAGGATTAAATCGCATGGAGCAGTTGCTTTTGGGCAGAGGAGTCTGATTCACCGGTTTTATCACCGGTTTTCTCAAACACTCATATCATTTCCCTCCCACCCGAAATCCTCGATCGGGCGCAGAAGCAACCGCTTCCTTACGAGACGATGAAGTCGACTGGACCCTTTTCACACCGCTCCTGCACGTGTGCAAGTGCTCATCACATCACGTAACAACTCAAGCACTGCATCCGAGACATTATCATACCGGTTTTCTAGCGCCCGCGTGTTAAGACACGGATCGGTACTCGGGTATGCAAATCGAATCTATCCTCTCGGGAAGTGGCCACTGTTACGCCGAAGCCTTTTTTTTTCTCTTCTAGCGGAGGGGGGTACTGCGGTAACCATTGTCCCTGCAATTATTTACTTGCTCTCTATGGGCTTCGCCCCAAAACCTGGAGTTTTATAGACCTTAGAAACCGGGAGTGCGACCAATTACTTTGGGAAAACTGCGCATGTTCTTGACATTCCTTCGAGGACTCAACGCACGAGAAACCTGAGCACTCAGGTTTTTAAAACAAGTCCCTATGCGAGATAGAATTTCCCAATTGTTGCAACGGCGCTGTGGGTCCACAAGGCTGTGAAAATTCAGATCTATATATTCCCAGCTCTCAGCATTGAATTTCTGATGCTGGTGGATGAAGGCTTCCAATCTCGGACCCGTTCCACTTGGGATAATTCACGCCGAGTAAGACGCCACTCGTCAATAAATGCCGTAAGCACCTCTGGATCTGTTATCTTCGATCCCAATGCTAGCTACTTCTTCTTTGCAGGAATCACTGTCATCAGACAGGTAGTCACGAGTACAATACGAGGCGCCACAAATCCGGAACTTGATGATTCCTATTCCCAAGGCCGTTGACCCAAAGTCGCAGATGGAAGTACAATATGTTTCCTATGTTGGGTTTTCAATTTTCTTGGTTCCTTCGCAGCCTTCAATTGGTGCTAGCTCTCTCATCCCTCCGCTGCAGCCCATCACGGAGTTTTGCGCCGGTGATCTGGCCAAATCCTTCACAAGAAACCAACATGTTTGGAAGTGGGGCATTACAACCGGAGACAGAACCGGGCATGACTCAACAAGACGTGGTAGGAATTCAGAATGGAGAGAGCGCCATCGACTATTCCAGATCTTGAAGCAGTACAGCGCGTTGTCAGCTCATCATGGGAGTTGACTCGATCGATGACCGACATCTGAAGTTTCTGTTTCACCATCATGGAGAGCAGAGTAAAAGTTATCGGGGTACTACTGCACCGTAGTATTGCCCGTTCAGCTGAGGTGGAACCAACTAGCAGGCCGGTTTCTCTTTAGAAACAATAATATGATATTGGTGGATGAAAACTGGCAGCTTTACTAGCCAGTCGTTAACATCCTAGAAGGAGGTATCGATTTTGGAATAGAAGAACGGAGTTCAGGAAACCTCCGACCAGACCAAATGTCGTCTTATTTTAAAAGGCCTGAAGTCCTTTATCTTTTATCGTGTACATCTCTCCATTTGAAGGGATCAATCCATCTTGGCTTCGGGCACGTCCATCTTGTTCAGCGATTGCTTGACACAAATCAAGTCCAGCGCCACTGATTCCCATCATCGACGTACACACTTCAACATCACACTGCGACGCAATTGTTCTCCCTCAGGCTCATCAAATCCTGCAAGATGTTTCACACGAATATGAATCTCGTTGGCATCATTGAGGTTGACATTTCTTCTTCACTCGTACTTGTCAGTTATATTCCTCCTCGAGGTCAACATCGAATTTCTCTATCTAGTCTTGTATATACCTGCTGTCAACTAACGTAGCTCACTAGCAACTCAAAATTACCTCAAGCCCAGCGGCATGTTGCTACTATGCAGATGTCCTAGACATGTTTGTGAACAACAACTTCTTCCTAGTTCGCTTTCTTCTTTCAGGAGTCGAAAAATTGGGCTGGAAGGTCATGGCTACGATCATGTCTCTCTACAACCAAAGAAATTCTGTCTTGGAGAAAGAGACACATCGTGTTATGTGTCCAGTAAGTGTAATTTCAAGCATAATGTCTAGATTGATGGATACTTCGTAATCACTATATGAAAACTTGACTGACCAATGCAGATTTTGATTGAACCATTTGCCGCGAGATTTCCTGCCGAAGCAACTGACCCTGGTGAAGGCGGCTCAGGTTCGGGCTCAGGTTCAGGCTCAGGGTCGGGGTCGGGTTCAGGTTCGGGTTCGGGTTCGGGCACCAACCAACCAGACACAGTATGTCCTTTTTGCCCCAGTTCCGTCCTCGACTACATGCTATTTTAGGGAACATGTCGCTCGGATGGCCCCAAAGATTGAAAAGTCAACTGCTGACTACTCGCAGGGCGGTGGATACCAGAAACCTGCGGGTATATTTCTTACCTCGCCCCAAAAGAAGCATCCCAACGAGAAGCAGAAAGCCGAGTTCGGGATGGAGATTCATTTGGGATTCCAAATTACACTGAGCTTGAGAACCATGCTTTAGAGAGTGACTACCAGGCATTTTCTAATGCATTTTTCTGAAGAATGTCTGGGGTTGAGAAATTGTCTAAGGATGACTGATTACTCTTGGTGTGATTGCGGAGATTTGAAAATAAAGTCTGGTATAGTTCCCAACTGCTACCATGCCTCAAAACTTGACTCCTATCCTTATGAGCCCAACGGATGGAGGACAAGAACTCTTCAAATCCTCCAGCCCTGAACAGGCTCAGGTCCGTTGATGATGCATCTCGTTCGCAAATAGGGGAAACTGCTATTAAAAACCATGGCAACTAATCATCCTGAGCGTGGTTGACAAACTCGTGAAGGAACGCTTCAATGAATTAGTCCGCTCGCTCCGTCGACCCGCCCGTTTCTAGTGAGAATGCCGTTGATAGCCTCCTTTTGATTCGCAGGATCTGGCATATACGAGAGCGAGGCTACTGGATTGATACATCTCATCGAGAATTGAGACAGTCCGGCCAGACCAGTCGAAGGCTGTTTTAAGAAAAGAAACAAGGCTTATAAGGCAGGAAACGTGGGTATCTTGGCGTCGAATCGGAGCCATCTGTAGGTCAATACAGCTCGCTTGTTCGCCTCACTTTTCTCTACCCTCTGCGCTGAGCCTAAAGGCAGTGTGAGAAGATGAAAAATACCAGAATTTGAGTTTTGTGAGTGTACTAGAACAGAATTTTACCAATTCAACTTCTTGCAAGCTCGAGCGATGCAAATAGAGGGTTGGTAAATCAAAATCAGCCCCTTACTCGTCAGGAGTGTCCGACCAAACAACCATGGCAACATGATACCAATACGCCAGCCTTGGTCCAAGGCAGATCAGGCTGATAAAAAGTGCTGTTCGAGGCAATGAGGGGAATATGGAGATCAGCATGGAAGCCTTTAACATCGAAGAAGCACCGCCTTTCATCGCAATGTCTTACTGCTGGGCTGATCAACTCCCAGATCGGTCGGTGAAAGTCGAGAACGGAATGCGATTCCTTCGTGTTACTTCTAACGTTGAAGCATTGATAAATCTAATGCTCTCCTGGAAGCCATGGCACCCGTTCTGGATTGATGCTGTCTGTATCAATCAGGAAAATACACCAGAGAAAAATATGCAAGTCAGTTTGATGAGCAGTATCTACTCACAAGCTGCTCACTGTGTTGTTTGGCTTGGCCACGGCAATGAAAGCATCGAAATCGCTGTCGAAGCTCTCCCTGAACTGGTTGCAGAAGCTTCTGCTTGGTCGAGGCAGAATGGACCCCGAAGACTTGGTCCCCACGAGGAGGAGTATGCCAAGATGGACGTGACAGCTCGTCTTCAGACAGCTTGGACAGGCCTCGAACAGTTGATGTGTCTTCCCTGGTTTAGACGTGTTTGGATAATTCAGGAAGCTGTTATCCCTGACGACCTTGTGATGGTTTACGGCAGCTCCGAGGTTGATTTGGAAGCTTTGTCGCTTCTGGCAACAAAATATGAGCACTACAGTGAGTCTAGGAAGATGCCCGATGAACGTTTTAGGCAAGTAGAAGGACAAATTGCTTGGCAGAACATCATGGAACTGAGAATATCGCGCCGTACACGGCCCGAAGAAGATAAAGTGCACGCCCAGTCTGATTTCGGAGGCGAACTCCCAGGCCTTCTTACCATGGCACAGCACAGTATGGCCTCGAACCCCTTGGATCATATTTACGGAGTCTTGGGACTTGCGTGTCAAGCATGGCGAGATGCGCTTCCCGTTGACTACTCGTTGAGAGCATCAGAGCTCTATATGAGGGTCACTAGACTTTTCCGAGCCTTTTGTTACAGGCTGGAATTCTTGGCTCTTTCATCTCCCTATAAGAGTACCGACTTTGCCGAACTCCCTTCTTGGTGCCCTGACTACAGTCTGTATACCAAGGCAGGCTGGAATCCGCTAAGTTACCCTCTTGGTCTCTACAACGAATGCGGCTATCACGCTGGCTATAGCCGGGCCGAGTGGGAAATGGAGGCAAGCATAGATGGCTTTAAGCCTGACAAAATGCATAAGATGCTATCAGATGCTGTTTCGAAAGGAATTGAGGATACATTCGCCCACCGTTCCAATGTACTGTCTATCGAAGGTTTCGAAATTGATCGTATTGCTACTGTCATTCAAGTACCTTCAAGCTGGCAGGCTTCTTCAATGAACGAAACTGTCAACGAATGGTTTGATATTTTTGCCTGGGACGAACAATGTTTACAACTTTCAAAGTCAGTCTTCAACTCGGAAATCGCGCCACGCGCACATTTGCGCACCATGACAGCAAATGTCACCCTTGAATCTAGAAAGCAGACCAAAGATATGAGCGAGATCTATCGATTATCCAAGATTGTTTGCAGTGGCACTTACGTCTTCCCCGATGGTGTTGATAATTTCACTCACATTCCTGGATTTCTTGAGCATAAAGAAGAGATCATGGAGTTTGCGGCTACTTTTTCTGCCTATGCTAAAGGTAGGAGTTTTTTCTCAACGGCAAAGGGCCGAATCGGACTTGGGCCGGGATTTGTGAAAGAGGGAGATATGGTTTGCATATTCATCGATGGGAATATGCCATTCATTCTTCGACCAAGCATTTCTACAGACGAAAACTCGTATTACACTGTGCTAGGCGAGGCTTATGTCGATGGTGTAATGGAGGGGGAAGCACTCAATTTGCCTGAAGAATTGAGTCGCAAAAAGTACGACCTGGTGTAACTAGCGCCTTGGATGATAAAATACGAGGTTTTGGCACCTATCGGCGCAATGATAAGGCAAAACGGTTCATAGAAATCGTTCTCGAATCCCACTTGTTGCCAAAAAAAAAAAAAAATTAATTGGGAGCGAGGGGATTGACAAGAACAGTGTTATGAGTTAACAAAATAGTTATATTACGATTTCTGCCAAATCTGATCCCCCTTGCTCCACTTCCATCGAGCTAACTCCCTTAACCCTGCCTCTCACCGAAAGAACCAAGTATCATTCCAGAGCCCAACCTCGGAGGATCCTGCCACAACTCAGCAAACTCCATACTTTCACCCACTCAAACTCAAATCAACAAGTTATCCCCAATCCCTCTCCCAAATATCGCCCTTCTTCTCCATCTCCACCAATCTCTAAACTCTCCATTTCCTCCCACCCCCTTCCCCATCACTCGAACCAAACACAACCCTCCCCCTCCCTCCCCCTCAACCCCAACATCCCAAAGCACACCAACAACCAACTCCTCAACCTCGAGATCAGATGCCTCAATCCATTCCAGCATTCCTTGTTCTTCTTCGCACTAGTTCCGACGCTAGAAAATAGGGACGTCGAGCGAGACGCTCAGATTTCTTAGGCTGGGAAGAGAGGAGAGAGTGGACCAGGTCACGATCCAGGTTATGTCTTGCGGCTGGAGGGTTTTTTTTAGGTTATTGATTAGGGTGGGGTTGTAAGGAGGAGAGAGGGTGTGAGGGAGCTTGCTGAAGTAAGGGAGGTGGGGGAGCGGGAATGTGAACTGTAGGGAGCGGATTAAAGGGGAGACGGGTAGACGGGAGAGTAAGCAGAGGGCGGTGGGGGTTGTGAGGGTGTAACTTACCCACGAGCTGAAACACCCGGGTTTTGCCCCTCTCCCTTCCCCTCTCCCCTCCTCCTCTACCCTCCTTACTATACGTAGAAGGAGGAGGGGAAAAGGGGAAAGTAAGACTAGGTAAGGAGCTTAGCTTAGTCTAGGTTAGGTATATTCTATTAGAGGGGTATAGAAAACGATACTACTTAGGATTTGGGATTTGGGATTTCGTCCTAGGGGGGGGGTGGGTTATGACCGTTTCGTTATAAGGTGCTGCCGTACAAGGGATTTCCTTATTGAACGCTACAGTCGAACTACAGGTTCAGTATCAGGAGTAGGAGTAGAGTTAAAATTTATTCAAAATTCTCGCCGCTAACTCGTATTCAAACCCAATTAAAGAGAATGAGTGAATATCTATTCGCAGGTCTACAGTATACATTAAGGGACATGACCTTCCCCTTTAAATCTTGGGCCCGACACTGAAAATTATCGCATGATTTAACCCCATCCTATGCTGTCGCAAGATTGAGAGGCAGAGGTTTGAAGCTGCAGAAAAACAAGGGTACACGTGACCACAGTTAGGCAGCAAAATACCATCGATTTGATCAACCTCCCGACATATCCCGTCAAGATAGCACGCATCATATTGTACTCCAAGCTCGAAACATACCAAGACTCGAAAAAGCCTGCACGCGAGGTTCTTGCGTTCCGCTGCCGAAGCAAGATGGCACATCAATCACAACAACTCTATCGTCACGAATGTTTCCTCTTTTCCCCGATTCGACCGGGCTTAGGTTCTCAAAAATACATCGCCTACATTCCGCAGAAGAGCCGCCAACCACGGCCAGGCTACCTCAATGGCGCAACGATAGGGACTTTCTGGCGCAAGGATGGCCACGAAATATCAAAGGAGCTTCTTGCAACGAAGCGTATGTCGTTATCAGACTTCATCAATCTAATTGAGGCTGTCGAGAACGACTTTTATAGCGAGGCAGTTGCCGGGATTCCTCGCATATCATCGACGGAGCGCGTAAAGAAAAAGATCGAGGAATTTGACAGATCGATCCCAGATCCGGAGGATCGATATGATACGGTGCGGGTCGAAGCGGAGATTTATCTGGTTGTGTTGGAAAACGCATTGCCTGATGAGCTCCTGGTTCAACGAGAGCCAGGAGCATGGTCTTGCACGGTTATGTAGAGCAAACCATGTTATATCTAACTCAGTATTATGTCAATATTACACTGGCTCAATTTTTCTATGAAAAGCAATCTGCAACTATATGCCTAGTGCCGGTTTTTCTTCCAAACTATTCCTTCATCCTTTACCAGAGAACACGATAGGTATCAAAAGTTCATAGTGCTTTCGGTCGGACAATTTGAACCGCTTTCACCTGAAGAACATTACAGGAAAGTTCTGGTAGCCAGCCTTTCGGCTTCAACTCTTTCCTTACTACAACTAACCAGGACCTGCTCCGTAAGAACCTTGCGCCATTCCTCGTCATGGCTCGGATTTGTCATGGCGATAGTATACTCGGCGTATTCAGGAAGGAACCCACTCCTTTCCCAGTCAAGGATACCACAGATCTGCCAACCGCTTCCAGTATCTTGAACGTGAATGTTCCACGGATTGAGATCTCCGTGGGTTAGAACGAAGGTCGTAGGATTCGTCCGCAGTTTCGATAACATTCCGCTGAGAAGATCTGCCTTGTCTTTGCGGCTGTCGGCTTCGAGCAACTGAACTTTGTGTGCATCGAATTCACATTCCGTCAGGAACGCACCACAACTTTTGTTCTGGAGTGGAAGATAGATGTCGAATGTGGGTTGAAAATCGACGCGGCCGATAAATGATTGCGTGCTGGTCCGCATCGCCAGGACTTGCTCCCGCAATTGACTCGCGATAGCCGCCTTAGTTTCGGCACCGAACGACCCCCAGACCGTGTCGAGTGGTACTCCTGGTACGAAGTCGGTTTCCATAACCCTTGCTGAGTCGACTTCGTATACTCTATGAAGCTTTGGAGCTTTGACAGAAGTATGTTGTGTGACGTGTTGCAGCATGTCGGCTTCGCTCTGGAGTAGTATGTTTCTATGGCAGACTTTCATCGCCACTACTTCCCCGGTTGGCGTTGTGGACTTAGCTACAACCCTTCCCATCACCTCACAGATGATTTCGTCTTCTAACCATGGATAATACCATTTCGCTGTGCTTTTCATCATATTGTCCGTAGCCTGTCAGAATGATGTTGATTGAGGACGTTGTTGCAGAGGTGTAAAATTGGTTACGCGCCGTAGAGTAGACTGGTTGTGGTAAAGCGTGAGGAAGGGACAGCTATCCGTTGTGCACGAGTTGGCACAAGGCATCGATTCTGCCGGCTGTAACCGCTGTGGTCACGGGAACCTCGGCGCATACGAGTATTCGAAGAGATTTGAAGTTTATAATAAAATACCGCTCGTGCTTCATGTTATACTTTGCTTTTAAAAATTTAAACTTAAAATATAATAGTATTACTCTAGGATTACTTTAGGACTACTCCGGGATTGCTTAGGTCGCTTAGGCAGCTGAGATAAGCTGGGTGAGTTGAGGTTAAGCCGAGGGTGATTAGCGCCTAAATTAAAGCGGCTAGGTTACTAACCGACTTTAGGACGAAAGAAAAAAATTGTGTTCAACTGCTAAGATAGTCGTTGCAGATATTACAATAATGCAGTATTTATCCCAATACCACAATGATTATCCAGCCGAAGGACAGATTTCAGATTTACACACTGTCAGCACCTTATATCTAGGAAAGAAGGTGAGCTTGATCAGAGTCAATTAATAAATCCACATCTAAAAATTACTCGATCGCTGGATAGTAAGCTTAGGAGGAAGCCGTGAGAGCCATGCGAGAAGAAGATAATGCCATGCTTTCCAAGAGTAATTCTCTAGCTCTGCAGAAAGTTATCTTCTTTCCAAGTTTCGGGATGTCGGTCCCTAATTAATGCATGATCTTTCGGATTGTTTACGAGGGTGCTGGAACTTAGCGAGACCGCCCCTATAAACTGTTAGACGAACCGAGATTTAGCGATGCGAGCCCCTAAACAGGGCATCGCTTAACCCTCGTCAGGGGTAAGGGCTATTAAACCAAAGGCGAGAAGATCGCTCGAGGTCTTAGGGTAATAAGAAACACCAATCATATGGACAGAGCTTTGACAGCTCTCGCGTCCCCGCGTTTCTCAACACTCGCAAGGAAAGGTGTTGTCATTGGACAGTGACGAGGCCTTCCTGAAACAACTCGTAAACACTAAAACACCCGACCTCTCAGGACAGCACTTGGCGCGACGATCTCCTACGCCGGCAATCCCGAATGCACGCTTCTAGAATATAATATCAACTCCTGACACCTCTCATGCCGACCAGAAGATAACTTGGTGCTATTCATTAACTCAATTCAAGTCCTACTTCAGGAGCGTCCTGTGGTTCGATCTTTTTATACATTTGATTCTCCTACTTCCGCCAAGATGATGATAGCAGCACGATACGTCTATAATGCGAGTCGAGATAATATAAAAGAAGCAGAACAGAAACGACAGTGGAGGAAGACGTTCGATCCAAACTATGTGTCTCGACGTTCAACACTTGTGGGGATGCCGAAGAAATGGAAGAGGCAAAGTTTTGGGAGGCTTTCTATGATGCTTGGATCTAGGTTAGTCTTTTCGAATCATATCTTATCTAAGAGTTATGTTGATGAGGAATGCAGACAAAGTGTGATACAGAAGCCGGAGAAATCTCATATGAAACGGCTCTCTGAAGATTTGGATGAGCACGAAGTGAGAGGTGACAGTGGATTCGTGAAGCTTTAGCTGCTTTTGAGATTTTGTTACATGATGCAGGGCATCTATTTTGAGCGTAATATCACGAAGGAATGAATGATGAAAACTTTGTAGCAACTTGGAAACAGCAGAAAGAATACTTTTGCACGTGACCTGGGAGATCATTGGGGTCACGGATGGAGGACGGCTCTACCTTCACTTTTTATAGTAATTAATATGACGAGTTGCTGAACACATATGGCAAATCATTCATAGATAAGAGACTTCTATCTTTCTGCTGCGATGCCGGATTGGAGCAGGCAAAAATGCCTCGTGTGGATACTGAAACGAAAATCGCGCAAACCAGACCTGGTGAGCAAGGTCTCACCTCGCTCTGCTTGAACATAAGTGCAACAAAAACGAGAGGGTAAGGTGTCTGATTGTTTAAAGCACGTTTAGAAAGGTAGAAAAGCAATTTATGTTTAAAGGGGAAATGGCACTTGACTCGCCCGATATGGATAGTCGATCACGTGCTTAAGATTCTACCGAAGTCAAAACGACTCCCTGCGACCTGAGCTTACCTTCTCTCCACATACTACTGCAATTTCCTCAAAATCTGCTCCAAACCCTGATATGCGGCCTGTTTCACTTATGGGCGCATTCCAGGGACCATGACCACCATGATAGCGAAAACTTGACCCGAACAAGGCACACCGCAACTGATCTTATGACCAATGATGTGGCGAGGTTGCCCCGTCTGACCAACCACAGGGGTTGATATCTCACACGATGGGAATCACGAACTCCATCGACTCCATGTGAAGCGCTACCCGCGGCTTTTGTCTTTATACACCGACTTCCAGAAGGTCGCCGCGATAAGGAGAATCGACACGCCTGCCGCCTGGCCCTCACCTTTCTAGGAGACAGATCTCTCTCGCTCCTTCCATCAACATCTTCGCACTAGAACAAAAATCCCGCATTTTGCAAGACACGATACTGCAAACTTCCATGCATCCAGACATACCGGACTTACGCAAGGGGCCTCTTCCGCATCAGCAACCCGACAAATCGGTACTGGATTTTCGGATTCTGACCACGCCTTGCGGCTTCGCTTGACCACAATATGCCTGTCCTGGCCATCACAAACTTCAACATCGTATGTTCGGTGTTGGGAGGCTTCATCACGTTGTTCGGGTTGGTCTCGTATCTCTTCAAAGAGCGGTTTTATCTTTCCGAAGCCCGTAAGTGGTTGCGAATTGCCGGTCCACACTGACTCAAGCCTTGCTAACAACTTCCCAGTCATATCTCTATTGGCAGGAGTAACATTCTCCCCGCGTGTCACGAACCTTATCCGGCCGCTGGAATACGCCGGCTCCGAAGCTAACCTCAACGCCATCACATTATCCTTCAGCCGTCTCGTGCTGGGCGTCCAACTTGTTCTCGCCGGAGTCCAACTTCCGAGTCGTTATTTGCAGAAAGAATGGAAGTCTCTTGCAGTTCTACTAGGGCCCGCTATGACCTCGATGTGGCTAGTCAGCAGCCTTATTATCTGGGCTGTTGTTCCGGATCTTCCTTTCTTACATGCTCTGGCTGTTGCGGCATGCATTACTCCCACCGACCCGATTCTATCTAACACGATCCTGAAAGGTAAATTTGCTGATCGGAATGTACC
The DNA here is from genome assembly GCA_002865655.1 of Hyaloscypha variabilis F. NCBI lineage: Eukaryota > Fungi > Ascomycota > Leotiomycetes > Helotiales > Hyaloscyphaceae > Hyaloscypha > Hyaloscypha variabilis. Next base: position 1,185,378 of record KZ613950.1, on the reverse strand, counting down.
AAAACCCCTGCAGAATATTATTATTGCAGAGTCAGGGGCAAACGACGGTCTTGGTTATCCGTTCCTCTTTCTTGCTTTGTACTTGATCAATTACAATGGTCAAGAGCATGGCGTGAGCACAACACTAGGGCTTTGGTTTGGTGATACTTGGGGATATACAATCCTGCTGAGTGCTATATATGGTGCGGTAGTTGGCTGGCTAGCAAAGGAACTTCTTCACTGGGCAGAAGAGAAGAAATTCGTCGATCGAGAGAGCTTCTTGGTGTTTGCAATTGCTCTTGCCCTCTTTATCGTTGGCACCTGTGGTATGATTGGAAGTGATGATGTTCTAGCTTGCTTCGTGGCTGGCAATACTTTTACTTGGGATGTAGGTGACAAAGCAGAATCTCTTTCCTGTTTCTAGCATCTTTGTGTTTCTCTCTACGAAACCTGTTCACACTGCGAACCGATCAGCATGAAGCACTTGCTAACTCTCAACTCCTAGGACTGGTTTCGAATAGAGACTCTAGATGATTCTTTGCAGCCAACCATCGATATGCTCTTGAATCTATCCATATTCATATGGTATGGCGCTGTTTGTCCGTGGGAGACTTTCACGGAAAATTCAGTCGTTTCCATATATCGCCTGATATTGCTGGGGATCTTTATCCTCCTTCTCAGACGTCTTCCTATCCTCTTTGCACTACGGAAATACATTCATCAAATAGATGGACGCCGGCAAGCGGTCTTCATGGGCTTCTTTGGTCCAATCGGGGTTTCAGCGATATTTTATCTTTACATCACCCTGGACTTTCTGGAGACTCTCACGGTTGATGGTGGTCAGCGAGATGATGCTCGAAGACTAGGAGAAGTGGTGAAAGTTGTTGTTTGGTTTCTGGCGATTTGTAGCAACGTAGGTTGAAATCATCAACGTTGAGTTTGCAGCGAGGCTAACTTCTATCACAGGTCGTCCATGGGTTAAGTATTCCCGTCGGAATGGTTGGCCTGTATCTGCCTCGGACGCTTTCCCAGGCAGTTGAAGCAACAGCAAATGATGAGAGATTTGGCCCGATCAGTGCACCAGTCCAAGTTATATTTGGACGGCGAAGAAGGAAAGACCTCGATGGAGATGCTCAAGACTCTCAGGAAAGTTCACCTTCGCCGACTTCACCTCTACTTTCCAGGATCGGCGGAACCATCATTCGAGATCGGAATTTCGGATCCATCGCTTCAATTGAAGCCGGGCCATCGACTCCTCCAAATCTTAGCTACAGTCGGATTATCAGTTTCCCGGACGATATCTGAAGGTCATGTACTGCTGAGTTCTGTCAAGGTTATTGCCTGGCCAAGGAAGGGATGGTGGCAAACTACCAGTATCCGGACGTTTTGACTATGTCTCATGGCTGCATTTTCGGTGGCAGTGGATATAAGTGCAATTCATCGAGGCAATTGCATGCCTTCAAAATAGAGAAAGTAACTAATAAAGCCTCTCGGCTATTTCCTAAAGGGGAGAGTCTCAATCACGAGTTCGATGCTACGCCGCATTCCAAACAGCCTATATTGCAGGTACGCTAACTATGTATCTCGCATCCCTCATTTAGACTTCTCCGCGCGTTTATCGAAGGGGAAAGTTTGCGCATCTCTCTTCGTCATAGGTCGGAAAGAGCGATGGATATTTCCCCACTCGACTTGATATCCTTTTGGCTTACGAGCCGCTTCTCCGCATTCTTTGGTATGTCTTTGCGGCTCGGAGCTAGATTCAATCGGCGCAACGTGCACACCGATGGGAGTATTTTGCCTCCGACCTCGAATGGATTTCTATGATCCATATTAGTGGCGTGTTATGTTCTATGTCTGTTCCTGATACTTCTCTCGTTAATCTTAGGGGTGTTTTGCGGATCAATTCTACCCCACGGTTCCGAATGTCTCTCCGAGCCCGCTCGATTTCCCCTCACACAATTTCATAGGCTGCCAACCATGTCGAACAGCCTGACGCATGTTCTGCATATAGTCCACCAGTGCTGAAGTCTGCACGTCCCTTTTCAAAGATGTATATGATAGCGTGGATGCTCTGGAAAAGCCGGGACTTGGCGGGTGGTGAGCGACTTCAACATCTCATTTCAATGGCGAAGAAAAAGTTGTCACAGAGCTCTTTTGCTCTTTTCGTACTATCGTCCTTAATTCCTGCCACTCAATGTGTTCCGAATACGGAGCAACTCTCCCTCGGTGGCGGTCTGACTATTCTGTCATATAATGACCTCGAGAGTATGTTTACTTCTCATGAAACTCTCTGAGAAAAAGCTTTAATTAGACTTTGCAGGTTCCCCAACACCAGGGTCTGGAGCAATCCTAATCAACCATGCTAGCTCGTCTAGCCTGGCCTCCGCATCCTGCAAGCTCCTCGGAGAAACACTCTGGTCATCATCTGAAGCAGCATTCTCATCGGGATTGAACAGTACTTTGTCATACCAAGCATACCTAGGACAATTCCCTCACACTCAGTTGTTCTGGGTATCGAACGACACCAACGCCAAATGCGGTGCCATCAACTATCAGGGTACTGTGTCTCAAGTCGACTGTGAGAAGGAGCTCCCAGCATTATGCTCGCAGAGCGCTCCTGTTTCTAACTTTACGTTTACTAATAACAATTCGCCTGCATTCCAAATCACTCAGCAAGTCGGAGCTCAGTCAATCACGGGTTATAGAGATTTCTATGCTTGGAAATTCTTCGGGGTCCGATATGCTGCAGAACCTGCTCGCTTCACTTACTCAACTCCCATCAACGGGACTGGAAATGTAACCGCACTGTCTTATTCAAAAGACTGCCAGCAATACCCTGGACAAGTTCCAGCGGGAGGAAGTGCCGAGGACTGCCTGTTCCTCAATGTATGGACTCCATACTTGCCGCCACCTTCGCCAGTTCCCAACGCGCAGCTCAAACCCGTGATGGTCTGGATCTATGGCGGTGGCTTCACTAGTGGATCAGCAAGTGACCCCAATACAGACGGCACCAATCTTGCGTCTCGAGGCGATGTCGTTGTGGTGGCTTTCAATTATCGACTTGGGTATTTCGGATTCATGGCTTATCCAGATGGAGTTCATAATGGCAACTATGGAATTGGCGACATGATCACAGCCTTGCAGTGGATTTCGAAGAACGTTGAAGCATTTGGTGGGGATCCGGATCGTGTGACAATCTTCGGTGAATCTGCTGGGGCAGCGGCTGTTCGAGCTTTGCTGGCATCTCCTAAAGCAAAAGGATTGTACTCGAACGCCATCATGCAGTCCACCCCAGATGGCTGGCCAGTAACATCTCCGATTGCACACTACATGAAAATTGCAGAATATGCTGCCGAATTTACGGCCAGTGCACTAACGTCAACGAACTGCTCGAACGCCACACAACCAATTGCTTGCTTGTCCGCTGTTGACCCTGTATACTTGGCTACTCTGCAGCAAACTAATCAGTAAGTATTCTCACATTCCAGGATGATCTTTCATTGAACACAACCAGATTTCCTGTCATCGACGGCACATACCTCACAACCCACGAGCTTGCTCTCAACGATTCCTCTGGGCATACCTCAGACATAGCCGTCATCACAGGAGGAATCCGAGACGAAGCTGGTATCCTTCTTCCCTACCCACAAGCAGGCCTCACACTCGCCCAATGGTTCGACGCCCTCAGCTCCCTTGGCTTCACTCAATACCCAGTTCTCACAAACGGCACCACTCTCTTCGACATTCCTCCCAACCCAACCACCGACCAAATTGCTAACATCACTTTCCGTGTCGGCACCGACGCGATCTTCAACTGTGCTCTCGAAGCAGAAGTTTATGCTGCTACCCAACACAGTGTATTTGCCTCCACTTACTCCTACATGTTCAATAGAACATACAGCCCTACGAATTACACGACAGATTGGTGCCAGCCAGCAAACACCACTTCTCATCCATACGGTGACCCGAGCTTAGAGTACTTCAAATGCCACGGAGGCGAGCAACTCTACGTCTTCGGGAACGTCAGATTAGGCCTACCGGATCGAGATGGGCTGGACGTACCATTCAGTCAACTAATCGTGGATTATTGGTCCACCTTTGCTTGGAACCGGGATCCGAATCCGAAGAAGGAAGTGCTGGAGGCGAGGGGTTATTGGGGTACGCTTGCGGAGGTAGAGAGGGTGGGTACGTGGCCGGAGGTGAAGGACTCGAAAAATGAGTGGATGTGGTTGCAATGGGGTGGGGAGATGAAGGCGTTTAATGAGCTTGAACAATGCAGGTTTGTGGGGTTGCCGTTGGATTATATGGAGACGAGCTGAGGTGGGTCTGTGGGTGGGGAGGTTTCGAATGGGAAGTTGAAGACAGGGAGGAGCGGATCACAAATTTCTAATTGTGCCGGTGATAGAAAGCAGAGAGTCGATGGAATCAATCTAATCAAAAAGAACAGCAGAAACATTGCAACAGTATAAGAAATAGAAAATTTGTGATAGCTTGCAATAGATCTCTTCTTGCTTATTCATGGTTTGTTCAATAAGTCGGCCCTTCTTTCCAAAACGCGGCCTTTGGCTTTCCTCTGACCATCATAACCGGCGTTTGCAACACTCCCATCTGCACGATACTGTACTCTGGCGTCCACCAATCATCCTCTGTTCGCCAAAGCAGAGGACCACACCACGGACTCGCTCCTTCAGGTAGATGCAGATGTCCAAACGCGTTAAACCGATTCCCATAAGCAACGATCTGAATGTTATGTTCCCCTGGCTCTAACACCCCTAGCTCCAAAATATATGGCTCAGAAATTATGACTCCCTTTCGAACACCGTCAACAGAGATGGCCAGAAGAGGGGCGCAGAATCGAGGAACACAAAGCGCAATTGGCTGTGATGGCGAAGGAACTTCCAGTTTACAATGATACGTGATATTCCCCGCGTAGAAGGGAAGTCCTTGTCTTGTCCAGTCTCCAAATTTGATGGTGCCAGGCGCTGGTATGAGAGCCGCATGTCGCCCACTCAGACGCACCCCGAAGTCGCCTAAGATATACACTCTTTCGACATTTGTCAAGAGACCGAACGGAATCTTGATCAGCAAGGTATTGATCCCTTTCTTGATTCCACCCTTAATCGGAAGTTTACGAATAGCCTTGTCGACCCACCATTCATTTGAAGAGGCTGCGGATAGTTCATGGCCATTCAAGGTGATAGTTGCCAACTCCGGATCTTCCATAGCCAAATGAGCATCCTCAATGTCCATCTCCGAGATAATATGGAACCGCAATTCTAGTAACGTGACCGCCGTTCGTTCATTCTGAGAAATAGACCACGGTTGTTTGTAAGCCTCCAACTTCAACGGCATCCCCAACCTCGTCCGGACGATATTGTCAATCCGCAAAACTTCGTCCGTATTGCTCCAACTTTCGTCGGTTTCAAGCTTGTATTCAGCATAATCGAGTAACAGGACGTTGGGTTCTGACATCTCCACGCTCTTAAGTTCCACCTCGTTAGATCTTCGATACTGCTCAGTAAGGACTAATGGAGCAGGCAAAGTGGAATCAGGCGACCCGGGAGAAAGTCGCAGCAAGAGACTTGAGCAACCAGCGAATGTTTGAGGGAAGTTCGTCCATTGGCCACATGGCGATATCTGAGCGGGGATAGCTTCCTCGTCTCCGGTGAATGCATTCAGCATTGTGATCTTCCATTTTCCTTTCAGCGAAACAGTGGTTGATGAGACTGTAAAACGACCAGTTTTCCTTTCGGTGTTGCAGATGAAGACAAATCTATGGTCCTCATCCTGTCTCATTTGATATAAGAAGTGCCTCGAGTGTTTTCCGTTGCTCCCGATGATACGCAAATCCCGCTGTTGGTCTAGGGCTTGAAGCACGTTGGTACGCGTGAAAGGAATTGACCGAGCACCCGGGATATCCAGCTCAGATGGATCCTTGGGCATACTCGCATCGATGAATATTGGAGATTCTCCCGCAATGATAACTCTTCCTCCTGAAGCTGCAAAACTCTTCAACACTCGCAAAGTTGAGCTCCGGATTGTCTTCAGGTTGGGCACAATGATAACCTCGTAACGGCATGCTCCCACTGCCAGCGACTTCCTGTTTTCCTCTCCGCTCTCTGAGACCTCAGAAAGTTGGCCAGGTAGTAGACTCTCAGACACAAAGTCAAAGTCAATCAATCCCTGCAGCAGCCAATTCGTCAAGTCTGCAAACGCCTGCTCCCTGAAATCCTGCTCCTCAAAATTCTCAACGACTGGCCCTCGACATAGCCAATAGCTTTCGATGGGATGGATCACTCCAACTCTCGTGATTGGTCTCCCCCTCGTCAGAACCACATTAGTCCTTGCGAAATAATCTTCGATGTAAGAGTATTCCTTGAACCATGGGCTTTGATATCCAATACTAGCTGGGTAGTCCCTCTTAGCTTCTCCTGCCATACTAACCCACGTCAGATGCGGAACTCGGAACGTGATGCCCAAAGCGGCTTGCCAATCCCCAGATCCTTTATGGCCCTCGAAATCGAACGTCCAGTTCGTGACTCCATACAGCTCACTCATAACTCCCCTGCCGCCATTCTGTCTTGCAACACTGGCCGCTTGTTTCACGGTGTTATATTCAAAGCGGTCACAGAGTATATCGACGCCTGGAACATTCAGGTTGCGGTAGCATCTCATGGCTTCGCCAACGGCATCTGTCTGGCTCCACAGGAAGGGTTCTTTCATGATATGTCCAATCAGGAAGATGTTGTTTGCCTGGCACCATGTAGATATCTGATCCATGAAAGCTTCCACAAATCTCTCGCAGATGTGATCATGGAAGTGATATCTCGCAGTACTCGGTCCCAATTCCGCAGGCTGATCCCAGACTGTCTCCAAAAGCTTCTCAAGTAAGTCATAGCCGTACCGATTCTTAAACGTCTCTGGTAGATCCAAGGACCATGGCATGAACACGTCTTGTCTTTGCCTGGCATCCCGGAGTTGCGTCTTATGAGCAAACTGCGGCTCATCTGTGAAGATACAAGGAATCACTTTCCCGAAGTCATTCCCGACTTTACTCTTGTATTTCTCATGCGTGATCTCGATGAAGCATGCGATGGCTGGTTTGCTGAATGTGTCGACATAGGTTTGAGAGTTGAACCATTCTGAGGGAGGATTTGGTTCAACATAGGCGTACCAAGTGTTTTCATCACTTGAGTCGTTCGGGCTCATTATTTTGCTACCGGTTGCGAGTGTACCGTCTTCGTTGAGGACCACTCTGTATCGTGCAAGTAGGAACCCTTCTTCGCTGCGCACTGCTCTCCCACTAGCTGACGGGGCGGGTTTTTCTCTAACAGCTATTAGCGTATATGTCGTTTCGTTAAAGCCCCACGCAAATCACTCACCCGAGATTACCATACGGCAAAGGTGTAAGTAGCAAGTGCTGAAGTTTATATTCTGGCCTCCCAGCAACAACCAGGCCTCCGGCACACCCACTCGGCCACCGATCTTCATCATACAAACAAGCCAACAACTCCTTCTTCTTCGCTTTCCCAACACACGTCTTCACCAACTCCATGAATTCGTGGCCGAGATACTCGGTGTCCAAGCCAACCCGACTGTGGATATGAAAGCCTCCCATACCCATGGTCTGGAAGTCATCTATTTGCTCGAGAAGATCGTCGCCGTTGAGTTTGTTGTTCCAGCTCCATAGCGGACAGCCTCGATATTCTGTTGTTGGTGCGCGGAATAAGGCTGAGTCAAAGGGTTCGCTGCTTTTAGGGTAGGTGAGTGGGTTTTCCATTTTTGAGGTTTCTCGGGTAAGGGTTCAAGAAGTTGTTGCGTTTCTTTACTGGTATTGAGATCTGAGATTGGGAGAGTTGATCTAAATGCAAGGAACCTTCGAGTATGTGTCAAGATTCAAATATGTCAGACCCAGCAAATAATGAGTATTCAGAGCACCAGGTCGATACTCCGTCGCTATGCAAAACGTGGGAGCATAGATGGGGAATTCGCTACAAGTGCTACCCATGTCAGCAACTCCAATATGGTTGGTGCCCGCTCACTTGGAACTTGAAACCGATGGTGGGTGAGATTACTCTTTTTCTTTCATGTCCTAGCTACCACACCCTTTGATCCACCTGATCAGACGTTGTTCTCCCCACTAATGTTTTCTTATGTGACTACACATGTTCCGAGCTCGCAGAATTCCTCTCATTGATAGCCCGAAGGGAGAGCGTGGTTGGTGCTCTGAAAAACAATTCCACCAATATCTGGTCAGCAGCAACCCCTCATCAGCCGATTTCCTCCCCGAAAATAACTTCTTGATGATCCTTCGCCCTTCATTCCACCGAACTTGGCAAAGAGCATCCCAGTCGTCCCTGACTGTTAGTCGCTTCAAGAGCTGGAAAACGTTTCCTCGTCCCCATCTAGAAAGAACCTGTGCCGGTTGGTGGATCATAGGCAGGTGTAGCAGAGCCCTTCCTTACGGAAATAAGAGAGAGGAAGTAATTCATATGCTTTCAAGGATAAGCGCGAAGTATCGATTTGGCCAGTCATACAAACATGAGTCGCCCACCCCCGGGCTCCCCCACATTCGGGTGGCGACCCCGCAGTGATAACCCCGCATGTTTTATACAACATGCAATGATTGGTTGGCCCATCAAATGTGGTCTGGACGATCCCATAGTCAATTTCAAGGGGATTTGACAGAACGGGGAGAGCAAGAATGCACTGGCTTCGGTGATGCTGACCGCATACATAAATAACCCTTGATTCCTTGGCAACCCCAACTCTGCGAGTTTAGGAGGTTTCTCCGGACCCATTACCATATCTTCGGGCATGCCAAGGCCACTAGGACTTTTATAAGAACATAGATCCTTATTTCCATAATTTTTGAGAATTGGATATCCACGAAGTCCACCGTACCGCTCGATAGACAAACATTTCAAAATGGACGCTCAGCAAACAACTTTCTTCCAGCGACACCTCACACTCATTTACTCAATCATCATCTCGCTTGGAGGGTTTGTAGTCCTAACAAAATCTTCTTACTTACTTTCGGCACTTTACTGACTGTTAGATAGAATAGTATTTGGAATCGATGGCGGTCTTATGGCAACTACAATCAGCCATGCATCCTTCAAACGATACATGTTTGGCCCATCAGAGACCAACAATCCTGTTCTTGGAGCGATCAATTCTACATACTCTGCAGGTCAATGTGTAGGAGCACTTGTCAGCGGATGGTTCATCAACAAGTACGGCCGCCGAGCGGGGATGAAAGTCTCTACAATTATTGCCTTCATCGGGGCTGGCATCACCACTGGAGCAGTTGACTCTGGAATGTTGATCGCGGGAAGAACAGTTACTGGTATTGCAACTGGCGCACTCCTTTCGATCATGCCAGCCTACATTTCCGAGATATCGAGACGAGAGCAGAGGGCTTTACTTGTCGGTATCATGGGGATGTCTGATGCGGTGGGTTACATGTTGGCGAACTGGATCGGATTCGCTGGCGAGTTCGCAAAAGGTCAAGGACAATGGCGAATCCCTCTCGCAACCCAACTTCCAGGAACTGTTCTGCTCTATCTGCTAGTTATGATTCTTCCTCAGTCTCCTCGTTGGCGTAAGTGTTGCTTCTGTAAATAATGGATCTGTTCTTGGCTAACTTGATGTCTAGTGATTCAGAAAGATCGAGGGGATGAGGCTTACACCATTCTTCGTGACCTCCATCAACGCCAAGGAGAAGATTATGTACTCGGAGAAATGGCACAAATCACAGCACAGGTTAGAATGGAAACAGAAGAGGCGAAGCAAGTTTACGTTATGGACCTTTTCTCCAGACGGTATATCCGACGGACCGCAACAGCAGGTTACATGATGTGCATAACTCGTAAGTACTGTTGTGCTGTGGACGACTTGGAGACAAGTCAAACGCTGACTCTCGAGATTACAGAGTTAGCTGGAGCTGGTGTCATCCAGAGCTACCAGTCACTCTTTTATGCTGGCCTTGGATTCAAAGGAAACACAATCCTACTGATCAGTGGATGCTATGGACTGATGGGTGTCATCGGCCAAGGTTTCAACCTGTGGTTCATCGCTGATAAGTGGCCTCGGGTACGGACAATGGGTATGTGGAATTTTTCTCTCAAGTAAAGTCGATACTTATCTGCCTGTAGTGTCTGGGAGCTTGGTCCTCGCAGTCATGCTCTCGCTCTTGATGGCGCTCTCCAAATTCTACGGAAAGGGACAGAACATCGCTGGCTCATCAGCAGGAGTAGCATTCATCTTTCTATTTTCTGGACTGAATGCTCTCTTCTTCAACAGCACCACATTTGTTATCGCAGCTGAGGTCCTCCCTACACATCTGCGCGGATACGGAATGGGCTTTGCACTTGCCTGCAAAGGAGCCACGAGCCTGTGGCTCAGTCAAGTGACCCCTATCGCATTTGCTGCAATTCAATGGAAGTTCTATGCCGTGTTCATTTTCACCTTGGTGTTCGCAGCTTTCTTCTGCGCGTTCCTCCTTCCCGAGACGAATCAGCTTACGCTGGAGGAGATCGGGGCTGCTTTTGGGGATAAAAAGATGACGAAGGATTTGAATGAAGTGATTCAGGATGTTCAACAGGGCGATAAAGGATTTGTGGCTCATGTTGAGGATGTCAATCAGCTTGCCACTGAGCAAGCCACGGTTTAGAAATTCAGGTTTTGGGTCCTTCCACTTGTGAATGCTCGATTGATTAACTTCTTAATGTCAAGTAAATTATACAAAGTCTGAAATATAACTCAGATTGTTCTCCTACACTCCTAGAACTTCCACGATACTCATACCCCATCGAGATACCCAGACTATGCTTTCGGTGCAGGGCTCGCCACAGCAGCCGGTATAGTCCTTATCCAAGGCGGCCATATGCGAATACTCCAATATTCGGTTGCCGTGTATATAACTGTGCTCGCAGGCGGAGGAGCGACTGGTGCAAGTGTAGTGACGGTGACAAACGAAGTGTACAGCGAAGTTGCCGATGAAGTTGTTGGTACAGGAGCAGTAACGTATACGAATAAAGTGCTAATGGCTTGAACTTCGGGCTCGTGGTCCTCACGTTCTGGTAGCGGATTTGGATGTGAGCGGATTTGCGAGACCTCTAGCGGCACCAGTGCATGGGCGAGAGAGAGTATGGGAGCCACTCCTATTAGGAGGCGAAGAAGAGATTCTGTTTTCATGCTTAAATCAACACAACGAGCGTTTTGTCAAGCGTTCCTTGGAGGATTGAGGTAAGAAGGAACGGATGATCTGCGAAATTGAGAGATCGAAAAAGATGGCTGGCAGAAAAGAAGATTTTGACGAAATACCCACCCCTACCCTTAAAAGCACCGGTATTGATGTCGTAGTTCGTGAGCTTACAGAATATAAATTATCAGATGAGAAAACTTGTTTGCAATTGATTAATATAGCATCATGCTTCCGGTACTCTGGTATCTTTTTTAGCCGGCTTATGAAAGTGGACGCTTAGCAATTAGCCTTCAGCCGGCATCCGGATTGCGGATAGCATTTCCTGCAAGATTTTATAACCCCTAAATCTAGAAATCCACTGCTGGTATCACCAGCCGTTGTCCGCAATCGTGCTACAATGCGGATCTTCCACATACCTCAACCCAAGAAACCCCCCGAAAGAGGAAGGTCCGGCTCAACAGAATGTTCCTCAAATCCAAGAACATTCATTGAAAGAAAATTATTCGTCATACTTTAAATATCCTTAAGTTATGGTACATTAAAGACCACGACCACTATTGCGTCATGAATTGCGCCAACCACTAATAGTATGAATAACCCAGAAGAGGCAGAATGAATTTTTCGATAGGCAAAATTCTAATACGTACAGGTGATCAGCGTAGATGAGGTGATGAACCCGCTATAAAACTCGCAGTTGATCAGAATTGATGAACAGATTGTGGGATGGCAGAGAGTACGATTATGCATTGTGCAGTTGGTGAATGTGGAGCCAGTGCGTTCCATGGTCTGGCAGGCAGTCTTCGACGATGAAAGGGAAATTTGGGTGTCCATACTAAAAGGGAGCCGGCATCAAGCTGCCAGAAGACTACCAGAAGATGCTTGCCTCCGTGTGGAGGCAAATTTGTGCTGAATGTTTTATTGGAAAAAGTGCCAGAGCAGCTGCGGGGACTAGCTTTTCTTATATCCTAAAGATTTTGACCCGTAAGCGAAAACAAAGTAAATATTTGGAGGGATGCTATGACTCCAGCGTTGATTGTCGCCTTGAGAGCCCGTGGTGATCTTGCGCTCTACTTCGAAGCCTTAGAGGCTTTTCAGAAGACGAACGTGTTCACTTTACACGCAGGCAATATTGGTCTCTTCATGGAAATGCCAGTCAACGCACGTTGCAATATCAGACTGATGAGCATTCGGTCAGTACCACCAAAGAGTCGGAAACAGGATTGAAATTTCTTCTAACTCATTGGCAGCCTTGGCGACTTGTCCCACTTCACTGGATCCATTTGTAACATGGAGGGGTACTTCGGAAGCTTGCAAAAACTAACGGCATTGCACCTTTATCGTGATCGGCCATTCCCCTTATTCACAAATTACACACAGTGGTAAGTGAATTTAGTCTGATATCAGAGTAGTCTAACGTTATGGTGAACAGGTTCACAGAGGACCTCTTCGACTGGATCGAGGCGGTTGTCTCACAGTGCGGTCATCTTACTTATCTGACTCTCGACAAATATCTGAGCGATAGAGTCCGACAACGCTACGACCCTGTCACGGTCTCTGGAATTCTAAAGCGTCCAATGTTAACAACTTGGACGTCTACTTTGGAGGAAGTGAATCACCGTTTGGGAATTGAAGCAACGAAACTTCTCAAACCTGGCGCCTCCGAAACCCAGGCAGAACTTCGATGGCAAGCAAGGCAAGGAAATGTATTACAGTGGGAGAAGCGCCAGAGATGAAAATTCATTTGGTCACCATAGTCGGTAGTGGTAGTTACTTCATCGATGGACTCTGGGGGCATGTTTCTGTGATAGCCCTATGCACAGTAGATTACGCAACTAAGCGTGAACTTCTCGATAACAATCAATAGTGTTTCCTAAATTTCCGAAGCATAAATGCACGAGAAGTTTGACATCCCGAATTCCTTTCAAACTGTAAAATTTGCATCCTATAAATGGAAATGGCACCTTGACCAATCTCCCCCTCCACGGCTGCACCATCCCCGCATCAGCTCTGACAAACTTTCCAATCTACTCCTGCAGCATCATCACTCTAGCTAACGACCTCAACTTCCCTGGCGGTATCGAAGGCTTCACTATTCTTATAGGTAATATATCCATCCTTCTCTCCCTTGTTGTAGAACTTCTTCTGCTCAATGGTGTCAACTCGATTCCTTCCCTGATACGGAACACAATATCCGGATTCGAGATAAAATATCTGCCGAATCCAATAATGATGTCTTTGTCTTTATATTCCTCATCAACCACTCTCTTCGCTGATTGCGCGTTAAAGCCTCCGGTGAGGATCACGGGTGAGGTCTTGCCCCAGACATTAATCATAGGATCCACGTTCGCTGTAGCTCTTTGGGTGTTGTTAGTACTGATGAAATAATGAGGAAAGCACATGGGTAAGGGCATGAAATTACACATACTCAACTTCATGTGTGGTGTCTGATTTTCTTGATACTACTACCAGATGCAAATAAGCCAACTTGAACTTCTTCAGCTCGTCGAGAAGATAGCTGAAACCTGGGATGGGGTCTCTCATTCTCATGCCTTGCAATTCGCTGTACGGGCTCAACCGAATACCAGTCTTGTCAGCGCCGACGGCCTCAACGACCGCCTTCACAATCTCAATCGCAAACCGCGCTCTCTTCTCGACATTTCCTCCCCACGCATCGGTCCGCTTGTTGCATGTATCCTGAGTGAACTGATCAATCAAGTATCCATTAGCGCCATGGATCTCCACACCATCAAAGCCAGCCTCAATCGCATTCTTTGCAGCCTGTGCATAATCTCGCACGAACTTCCAGATCTCCTCCTCCGTGTACGGCTCCGGTGTATTCCCGTACAACGGAACATCGCTCGAACTCCCGAACTTCACAACACCCTTTCCGAACTCCTCCTCTAAGGTTTCGGGCTCAGCTGCTCGTCCTAGCGCCCATAGCTGCATGTAGATAAACGATCCTTTTGCGTGCACAGCCGAGGTGACTTTCTTCCATGCGGCGATCTGTGCGTCGTTGTAGATTCCAGGGAGTAGTCCGTAACCGGAGGATTCTGGGGAGATGTAGGTGGCTTCCGTGATCAGTAGTGTGCCCGGGACCGCTGCTCGCTGGGCGTAGTATTCTGCTACGAATGGGAGGGGGACGTGTGCGGCGTCTGCTCGGTAGCGAGTTAAGGGTGCTAGAGCTATGCGGTTTTGAAGTTGTAAAGTGCCAACTTGTAGGGGCTTGAAGAGGTTGGAAACCATGTTGGAGGCAAGGATAGAGCCCGTTGGTATTGTAGATGGTCTTGTGGATTGAGACGAGAAATTTGAAGAGGAGAGAGGAAAAGGAACACATTGTGAAGGAAATTGATATACTTATCTCATGCTCATATTGCCTCTTCTTGCCTCTTCTTCAATGCTTGCTCGTCTGCATGTTAGTTAGTAATGCCCTACGGAGGCAATAGACTGCATTACTGCTTGTTTGCTTCTTTAGGAAGTTCTCGTGTGTGGGGCAAGATAAGTACGGCGGTCTCTCGGTATATAGCACGGATGTTGGAGCTCATAGGGAGATTGGCCTTGGTGGCTACACTTGTATCAGCCCTATCTCCGATGTGTTTTTCGCCTAACCAGCCCCTGAGCGGCACGATTCGTAAGCGAGTTCAGAGGCTCCAGCTCTTACAAGCTTATGCTACCAAAGATTGACGAACTCCGTACGTGTGGCATACACGGTCATTGCTGTAAATAATACCACCGATGAATTGTGATCCTGCTTAGGAATTTCGGAATTCGGAATGGATGCACAGGAGTTCGAGGGCCATGCGAGTGGCGGGTTCCATACGCCACGGGGATGCAAACCACGATGATAGTGGCCTGGGAGAACAGCACCCGCAGTTTGTCTAAACACTCAAATTCCAAATCTTGTGAGTGTCTTTAGACTTGATATAGCCCACTCGGAGTTCGTGTAACAATTTATAATTCAAGTGTCTCTAATGGTGGGGACTTCAGCTATCCGCCACTTTTCACTCGGAGTTCGTATTTCAAAACTTTGCCACGAGCAACCGAGTGCCGAGAGACTTGCCACATGTTACTATTTATTCGAATGGATGAACTTGGATTTGTATTTACATATAGGAAAGCAAGGTCGGGGTTGGCATATGCTAGATTCAGTACTGCATCTCCGTGCGGTATTTGTCCAAGAGAGAGGGAATGCAGTGGGTACAGTTAATGCCTCAAAGCACGGGCAAACTTGAGCAGGAGCACGTTAAATTACTCACCGCACAGCTCGAGAGCTGACAGCCAACGAACTCGGAAATCTTCTATCGTTCAATTATGAAGCTGTATCCATGCACGAGGTGATGTTCACTTGCTGCAGGACCGCAGAGTTGCCGAATACTTTAGAGTTCAATAATGCATCGTGCACAATGTATTTCCCCCACCCGAATGTTTCCTCTTCCCAATACTGTGTTTCACATGTGCAGCACTGCCTTTGCTCAGGCTGGATTCAGGTCAGGCACATCTTCGGCTCAGGTCTACTCATAGTCTCACACACAAGAAATAGAATTTGAACAAGTGAAGGATCATTCAAGCTAAAAGTCGAACTCCTCCTCATCTTCATCAATTCCCCCACTAGGCAGCACGCCCTCCTCATAGAAAGGCTCTACCAAGATCTTAAATGTGACGTTCTCAGTCTGCCTTCTAGCCCTAGCCTCAGCCTTCGCTTCTTTGAGTTTCTCTATGAACGTCTCCTTCGCTGAAGCCCAGGAGTCCTCCGCATCCTGATACACTGTGATCTTGGTGTCGAACGTGGGAGCTCTCAAAGTTAATTTGATCTTCTCGATGTGACGCCGCTGTGTGACTTTGGAAATCCCTTCGATGAAGGCGGGAAGAGGTGTCCCCATGAACTTTCCATCGTCCCATCGCTCCTCGGTGTACCGAGGCTCTCTGGTGATGATCCACAGCGGAATTTGGGTTTTCTGGCGAGGCTTTGCCGAAGAGGGTTCACTCGTTGCGCCTTGCGTTGGCTCCTTTCTTTCATGCACTTGTGGCCGGTTTGCCGCAGTTGTGGAGCCATTCATTTTATCGTTTGCTGTCTCTGTGCTATGCGATGGCGTTTCTAGCCTGGATCGCTTTGTAGGAGCCGCTTCCGATACAGCAGCTAGAGTTCTAACCTCATCAGAAAGTTCACGTGGTCGATCTTGTCGATTTTCAGAGCGTCCAAAATCATTGGCTGAGGGACTTGGTGAAAGCTTTGGGCTTGATGTGGACTGTTTGGCAGCGGGTCTATGCATAGCTAATTTATTGTCTTTAGAATGCAAAAGCGGAGAATTTGGAGACGGAATAGGCTTTGAATCATCTACCCCGGAAGAGTGGCCGATAGGTCCCGCTTCGATGGTCGTTGTAGACTTTGCAAGACTGTAGACTTCACTCTCATAGTCTGATATGGCGGAAGGGGACCCGCGTGATGTTCTTGAATCACGCTTTTCTCGTTCCAGGACGGGCTCCATTCGTGGCGGTGATGCTGGCTCCCAAGATTTCGGTTGTATCGCTTCCATGGTTCTATAATACCGTGGTGAGGACGGTGCTAAGTTCTGACCTCGCTCGGGATGATATGTCCCTTGAGCTACCCTGGAAGCATTTAATTGCAGTGATGAACTCTTGTGAATATCTGAAGAGACCATAGGAGCAATTGGAGCAGGTCGCCCTGCAACAGGCGATGCAAGAGGAAGTGGGTTCTTTGAATTGGTCTCTGCAACCTTCGTCGTGGACCGAGGTGAGCTTTGGTCACGTGATCCCGCGGGAGAAGAAGATCCAGTGGGCTGGACATGATCGGTGCGATCGTGAGCCTCGATTTCGTCGTAAGTGTCGTCCATGTATTGCTCGATTTGATCGTTTGGTACTGTGTCAGGAACGCTGCGAATTACTCGTTTCCTATCTGTTCGTCTCAAAGGCTCTGTGAGGTGATACTTCTTCTTTTTTCGGGGAGATTCAGTGTTGCTGGAAAGTGGATGGGGTCGTTTAGGCAAGCGCGAGGAGGTTGCGTCGTAAGAATCCTGTTCCTAGGTCAGAGATCGAGCTTTGGTTTTGCGCACTGGATTGTTAGATCGTACCGAATCGTCTGGAACTTCAAAAATATCAACATCGGAAGTACCGACCCCTCCCGTCGACGTACTGCTCGTCGGCGGTGGCTTACTGCTCCTTTCATCAGACACTGCCGCTGCAGGCTTGGAAGGATTTCTCGGTGATTTGGGTCTGGACGTTGTAAGAATCCCGCATTGAGAAGGCCAAATAAAAGTTTCAGGGGACATACTTCACCTGCGCAGAGCCTGATTCAGCGCGTGCTGAAGTGGTAGTCAGCGGCGCGGAAACACCCCCGTTCATGGCACGATCCATCTGTCGAGCTGGGGTTGTGCTCTCCCTAGATTGATCTCTGGGTTCCGAATCTTTGTGGCCGTAGTGCGTATTGTTGAAAGCGTACCGATTCTGTTTCCAGAAGAGCTGTTTTAGCAACGCGACAATCCTACACAATGTCAGCAAATCGGTGAAAAGGCGGGTGAAGTTTCTTAGGATGCCCTACTGAGCACGGTCTTCCGGAAGTTGTAAGTCCGAGTCGCGATTCCAGCTTCTATCAGGCGACCAAAATCGCTCGCCATTTCCCCCTCTCTTGTCGAGAAAATCTTGGGCCATTTCTTCGAGGTCGAGCTGGTCTGACGGTTGATTCCAATGAAGGATTTTTGTGGCTGGGCGACCAGAGCTCGTGTGGTAAGATTTTCTCCAGGCTCGAGCAGCCTCCATGAAAGTGTTCGTATCTTTCAGGGATGCTTGTTGGAACCCGAGGAGCTCACAAAGCTCTCGTACAGAGGGAACTTTGCTGAGTGGCAGAGAGGGTTTCGATGATGACGTCATGAGGAAGCAAGCCTTGGGGAAGAGAGCTGGGTTGTTCGAGCATATAGATAAAGACGAAAGGTTGAAAGGTCGAAAGGCGGAAGGACGAAAGTAAGAAGGATGTGCCAACAGCAGGAAGGCAGGAAGTGCAAAAACTTATGACGCGGCGGGAAAGCAACTCTTACAAGGTGTGTAAGGGCGATGCCGCAGGTCGACGGCTCAGCCCCAGCGCGGAAGACGAGGTCTGCATCCGCGAGCCAATCCGAGGGCGAGTCTTCGGTCAGTCAACTCCTTCCTTCCAGTTCCACGGCGACCGAAGAGCCCAATTTCCCAGCAAGCTTTGGACTGATTCTATGCGCCCTCTATGTCGTGGTGCAAGTAAAAACAACCTTTGGACTGCTTCTGTGCATCCTCTATGTCCTGGTCCAAGTATAAACACCCTTTTTAGCGCTTCTCTCTACCATTCCATTTGCATTAACTACTGATCCAATTTCCGAGCCTTCACATGCTCGCCCGCTCGCGCTTTGACCTGGCACATGAACAACCATTCCTCAATCTGCCTTATTCATTATGCTTTATATAATTAAAGGCACAGTCGGCGCCCTGCTGCCTAACAATGCCTCCAGCTAACGATGTCATATTAATGCAAAGCAGGTAGATTGACCGGGGTCTTGAGTATTAAAGGCCCAATCCCTGGCCATCATTGTTAGAACGATATTTTCTCCCATACATCAACTTGCCTTCTCTTTAGCCTGGCCCTAACTCCAACCAACCAACGAAACCATGACACCGCAAAACTTGTCACTCTCTCTCATGACAGCTGCCATGAAAATGACATTTTATGATTTCGCAACCGACATCCCCTCAAGTTTCTGGTATTCATCGTTCGGTGTACTTGGTCAGTCGCTCCATCAATCCCACTTCCAGTCTTAGGACTGCCATGCGACAGTGCTCCCAAATCAAATCACATTTCCATGCTGACTTTGCTTAAGGGTTGAGTTCTATTGTTTATGTTGCCAAGAATCACAGTAAGAAAGTTCAACGAATCGCAGCTGAGACACAAAATAATCAACGAATCACGAACGAGCTCCAAGATCGAATGTTACAGCTAGAAGTTAGCTCCCAGGATCAATTTTTACAACTCCACACTGGCCTTAATGCCCTTACTGAAGGGCAAGGACTTAACACCCCCCATAAAGAAGTTGTAAAGGCCAATTGGGAGGATGGTCCGAATGGAAGGCTTGCCGGCATCGAGAGAAATACATCCGCTCGTAAAACTAATGAAACCATTAAAATCAACAAAAAGGTACTCCCCTCCAAAATAATCAGACCAGCTGTGTATTCATCGCTGATGTGGCCCCGTCTTTAGTCGGCCGTGATCATTTCGGTTGGGTAAGATCTTACAACCTGCACGACCCACGATGATTAAATACAACCTCGAACCTATCTTTCCATCAAGAGCATTGATTGAAAGCAAAGGCTATTACTGGACCCAACTACTATTGGCCTATTACGTCATCATCGATGGTTCGAAATCGCAACAAATAAAGGAGCGGAGGGGGGAGCTTTTCATTTGTTTGTTCTCTGCGAGGTGTTCTGTTTTTCAGGCTTCCACGCTCCCTAAATTTTTGCGACCGGTGGTTTCCAGGGTTGGTTCGGACAGTGAGCTATCGAGAAGCGACGAAGGGGATGAGAACTAGCTGGGGTTTGGCCTTTATAGATTCCATGTACTTTGAATTTAAAAATACTTTCGAAACATGTTATAGAATTACGAGTCCTTGTGAAATAGTGATTTTGAATATCGCGGCATCACTCACTACTTTGTGGAAATGTCGGATTTCGCGAGCTGGGAACCAAACAAAAATAAAGACATGCACAAACTACTATAATATTGCACGTCCATCAAATTCAGCTGGCAGTGAAGGCTTAATTTGCATTATTGGAATTTGATTGGACCGGATCCATTTGCTGGAGAATGGGGGCGGATTCTGTATCACGTGATACAACGACTCGACAGTTTCTGGCCAAATGCTAAGTTTTCAAACACAGAATTCACAGAACAAAACGCATAGCAAAGATTCAATTCAACACTTTGCGATTACTTGCCCTTCGCTGCCTCGTTCGCACAGCCAGCTACAAACGTAGAGCGAAACACCCATTCGTGACAGAGTCGTATCTCTTACAACGCTCGACAATTATCATGTCGCGACCTTATATATGAAGACAGGAAACGATTCATATTCACGTTGGAACTGTCCTTCTTTATTCAATCATAACAGTCTACTTTGTGGAAAAGAAAGAGCTCCCCAATCATCAAAATACTTACCAGAAATTTCGTATCTTTGTATCACGTGATACTACACACTCTTGAATCCTGCGGCCCCTGTCCTCACAGTTCGAGTTTCATCTAATGCATCCGCGAGCTTCTCCCCCCTGTAGCCAGTTTCATATCGAGATCAATATGCAGCATACTTCAACAGATTTTGGTACTTCTTCTTTCTAAGTAAGGGTCATGAAGATTGTTGGGAAAGGATTGATCTTCGAGTGTTTCGGTGCTGACAGGGGGACCGAAAGTTGGTCTTGCGAGAGAGGAAAAATAGAGTACCTCGGCAGAATTGATTTCTGAGGTCGCTCGACTTCCCTGGGCATTGGAAGATACTTTGGACTTTATGTGTCAATTTGAATTCATATGCACTCTTCTCGTTATGTGTCCGCCCTGGTGGAAATTGCGCGAGATATTCCCAGTGCGCTGGATCGATGTTAGCCCTCGAAATATGGGAAGGTGAGGGGTTGTTGTAGCGTAGGTACCACGACCTTCCGTCGACACGATGGGCATTCCAGGTCTTAGCCTCGTAGGATGTGGCCTAACGAGGCTAAGCTACTTAAGGTTACAGTAAGGATAACCTGTCAAACATCACATGTGCCTTGTATAAGCGAATATGGTTCCCCCCAGCTTCCGGAGGAATCGATCCTTGGCGGAGCCAAAACAGGACGCCCTGGATACAAGATGGGAAGAGCGTAGACAGCCAAAACCAGCTTCCGGGAATTAAAATGGCCCTTTGATGCATGCTCAGGCTTACTAGCGTGTGCTCAGGCGGTGCTCTGGAATGCTCACCCATTACCTCAGGCCCAAATATGGAAATGGAAAATTGTAATGAAAACATTCCGGCGTGGGTTGGTCTGGAACAGTGAGGATTTCATGCAGGTGAAGGAGAGTCGAGAGTTTAATGTTGAGGAGACGGTTGGTGATCACAACTGAAAAGAAAGATATCAGGGTTCGCTCGCGCTAGACATGAACAGTGGCACTCGATATCCCAAGTTTCCTTGGTCAATTCGACTCCTTTTTGTGCACATGTTGTTTCGAACTTTGGTACATTAGAGGCCTGTTTCTTCTTGTAGAAAACTACAGAATGTGTGCAGCACCCATGCACCCCTCCCGTCTTTGTGGCTGCACCCGTCCACCCAGTTGAGGCAATGCAACTCCCTCGGAAATGAGTATCGCTCTGCTCTCTCCCAATTCAAAACACTTATATCATCCAGTGAGCCTGCCATGAGGAGCCACCCTATCACCTCGGAATACGGGAAGTACTGCTGTGTCATTCTAGCTTCAGAAGAACTTCAGAACTCCTCCCGCTGGTGCAGACCAGACCCACTTCCTCGGAGTCGGCATCTCTGCTGCAACACCCAGCCTTCCACTCAGCCACGTCGCTCTACCATCCCAGTCTTCATGTGGAATAGGAAAGAGAAAACTCCATTGAATTGTAATCTTTTGGACACCATCGAGTTTTACAAGAGCTTTGATCACCCATAAATAGCTTATACTGGCCAAAGCACAGCTAAGATGGATTTCAGAGATTCGGGAATGTCGAACGAGAGACTGAGGCAAGGGAGGAAGCCCAAAATGGCCCCTGCTACACCTGCGTTGGTCAATAACTAGTCTGTTTCATGAACGGCAGCGCGTTGGACTTACTCAACCTCAAGCTTGGAGATTCTAGAGAGCGCTGCGAGGGACAATGTATAGCAACGCGCCAGCATATTGTGGTCGAGCGGGAAGGGATTGAGTGTGTAAAACAGCTGAATTGCCTCCTTATACAACTTCTCATCACCTCGCAGAGCAACCAGAAGCGCTGGAGACCTTCTATTTTCGAAGTAGAGGCAGTATTTGAAGATCATCAATCTCAACTCCGTTGGGAATTTGCCAAACGCCAAGGGTGAGGTTGTGATTATGCATCTGCTCAGCTTTGAGGTTTCGAAACAAGTCCTATGCAGCTGCGTATCAACCAGACGGGAACCCTTGATAGTTGAGTTGAAGGTATTGCAGTTGTAGAGCTTTGAGTCGATGACTTGGCATGCCTCGAGGGTGACGTAGTAGAGCGTGCAATCGCGGATTTCGGTCTTGGTGATCTCGATGTCTCTGACGATGCACTTCTCCATCGCTCCGTTGGGACCAGAAATGACATAATGTCTTGCCATGGTTGGCTGTTGGGAAAATATTTGGTACAATGATAATAAGAATAGCGATGTTTGGCTGGCGATATTGTTCCCGAAAGTGAAGGTGAATTGGTTCCGACCTGCCCGGGATGATGATGTTTGAAGACGAACTGAAGTGTGTTTTGAGTCGCTGTGATTTCTGGGAAATGTTTTTGTGGGCGCTCCTGCCTTGATCGGGGAGCGGGAAGTAAGCAGGTTCAAGTGTATTAAATGGTCGGGAAGGCGCGATTATATTCATGGATTGGGACGTTGGTTTCAACGAGCAAGAGCTTGCAGACCACACCTTCGTCATTCCGTTAGAGTTGAGCTTGGCAGAGAAGCGACTTTTTTCTATTAGTTTTGTAGACTTAGCTCTCTAGCATCCATGTATTATATCCTTGACGCTCAAGCTGCCTCACTCCACTGGAGTGCGAGTCCTCTCGGTGCTCTGAAAGACCACCATTCATATCCACCAGTTGTGACACGACTCAGTAAAGGACGGACACCCAAATTTTTCTCAAGGCTCAGGATTGCGGACATGCATCTCGAAACATGGCTACTTGGATTCTGATCCTGCAAATGCGTGGCGGGAATATTTATTAAAGCCGTTCCATTGTCCGAAACTGGTCGAGACAAGCCTTCAACGATACCACAAGCTCCCTTACCAAAAACCAGGACAAGGAAAGCTGCTTGACAGATTTACAATGTTCGAATTTGGCAAGCCATTCGCCAGGCTGAAGTCTCTTCCTGCAGCTTGGAATGCTGTATTCATTTCAGTACTTTCGCAGATAACTGGAGTCAAGTAGCAGTATCTCACTTACCAGACGATACGGAGCTTGTAGATACGGCCCATAGGTTTCCTTGATATGGATTCCATCTCCAAGAACTTGTCGATGTCAAATCGAAACCAATTCTGCTTATAGAAGGTCTTGATAGCTTCTTCATAAAGCTCACAGTCACCTCGGAGTGCAATCAAAATTTTCGGAGTTTTGGCGCGACTTGCGTCCCAAGGAGTACTATACTCAAATATCATGGCCCTGATCTCTGGCGGAAACCTCCGAAGACCCAGAGGTGAGATCGTAACCTTGCACCGCTTCATCTTCAGTCCCCTGAACTTGCATTCGTGAATCATCGTGTCCTCGGCCGAACCATTGTCAATTGTGGAGTTGAAGAGTTGGCAATGTTCCAGGGTAGAGGTGGAGATTGTGGAGGTATGGATTTCGACATAACGGAGAACGCAATTCTTGACCATGGTCTCTCGGATGGAGACACCGCTGAGAGTGCTATCTTCGATGAGGTCTTTGGCTGCTGTCGAGCTTGCCATTGCATCAAGTTCCGGGGGAGGCATTGGTCTGTATGCAGTATTAGTTTGCTACGTGTTACTCCTTGAAAGAGGAGCACGTAGAGGGTCTGCAAGCCTACCAGTGATCCCAGAGTTTGGTCAAGAGTTTGCTGTGAGGAGTATCGTTCAATGCCTGCCGAATAGTAGTTCAGCGTCGTACGAATAGAAGTTCTAGGCTTGAATGGGGTGCAGTTATGTTGCGAAGTCCTTGAAAAGACGAGGGTGAAGCTTTAAGCCAGTCCAGGAGACGCTGGGCAGAAGGAGCGAGCAGGAGAGCTTCGGATGACAAGCGCGCGATGGAGAAATTGAGAGCGTCTGAGATTCACCTTTTGACGCTCTATCTTGAAACGAACGAAAATTCGCTCTTCAGCCAGAGTTCTGAGTTTTAGTTCTTATCCTCGACGAACTGGAATTTTCAAATCAACACAACTCCATGCTGCACCAGCAACATATCAA
This sequence comes from Hyaloscypha variabilis F, assembly GCA_002865655.1. NCBI lineage: Eukaryota > Fungi > Ascomycota > Leotiomycetes > Helotiales > Hyaloscyphaceae > Hyaloscypha > Hyaloscypha variabilis. The sequence continues at coordinate 1,161,061 of KZ613950.1, read as the reverse complement.
GACGATATGGCGGCAACACTCCCCTCAGCCAAGAACTCCACCATCAATGGGACCACGATCCGCAAAACCAAATTCACAGGTTGCACGTTTAGGCACGCTGAGATCTTCGGATCAACTATCGCCGGCTCAACTTTGAGCAACGTCAAGCTCTCGAACTGCACTATCGACAATTCAACCTTGACCCAAGTACATATCACCAACTGCACAGTCGTCAGCTCCTCCTTGCTTGACTCAAAGCTTCATGAAACGAAGATCGCCAATTGTTCCATGGATAACTGCACAATGACTTCGTCTCCATTGGCACTCCGAAGATTCCCACCTGAGATCAGAGCTATGATCTTTAATGGCTGCATTCATTTCGCAGGCCATAAAACACCGGCAATCATAATTGCTTTACGAGGCGATAAGGAGATGTACGAAGAAGCTATTCAGATCTTCTACAAGTTGAATTCGTTCCGAGTGAAACTGCAAAATCTCACCGATTTCGAAGCGATGTCTATCAAAGCAATCCAAGGCATCAGGAAACTCGTCATCTCGTAAGTGAAGTATGACACTGCTCCTCTATGAATGCTCTCTGACAACTTTTAAAGCACGAATTATGCGGGAAATCTCGTTCCGGGAGTGTTTCCGGAGTCGTTTTCCTCTTCCACTTCAGTCGAGAAGCTTGAGCTTAACCCGCACAATGGGGAAGAAGTGAAGATTTGGGCCAAGACTTGCCTTGCGAAATTTCCTAGTCTTGAGGTGCTAGCCATCCGTATTTCATGTCAACATCTTTTTATTCAACCGAATGGTCTACCTTGGAGCAAGCTCAATGCCGCATTCGAACTGGAGCAGAATTTAGGTTCTCCACCGAGATTGTTCCGAGTTTCTAGCGATAGATTTGAACATTGGTATTGGCAAGCTCCCAAAGGCCAGAAACTGAAGTGGACAGATCATTAGGAAGATTGCTGAGGGGGTGCTAGGTCGTGGAGGAACCCCGGTTCAACAATGTCCCAGCTCAGAGGGAACGTGAGCAATACAATAGGAATGGCAGTTGCAACTCATAACACTCTAGCAACAGACTACGCGTTGGAATTTTAATGAAGTTCGAAGGTCGAGAAAAGAGGATATCTCAAAGTCAAGCTGTGCAGACTTCAGCACAAATGAAGACAATTTTCCGAACGAGCTTTTTCCATCCACGGATTTCGGAACGTGCAGAAACTTGATAGAAAATTTGAAGCCGAATCAATCGAAGTGCTAGCCTTTGAAATAGCAAATCTTCAGATGTGGAAAACTTTAGGGTATAAATTGCCGTCTACCTACATTTTCTGTTCTCTATCAAACTTTTGGATTCCTATCCAACACCGTAAACGCCAAGTATGACCTCCATTTCCTTGTCAAATGCCAGTTTCCAATCACCTCTTCACTTTCTTCTTATCCGGCCCCTCGTCCTCTTCCTCATCGCTCAGGTTCGCATATTGTGTGACAGGCTGCGTGTCCTTCCAGGCGTTCGTGAACAACGGATCCTTCTTCGCTAGCTCCGCATACTTCAGCAACGCTTCTCTTGGATCCTCGTCTCGCATACTACTGAGCGGGATACTCTGGTTGATATGTGCTTCATCTGGCTGGCTCTTCATAAACGGTGTTACCATAGGTATTTGCGGCCTTCGGGGATCGCGCGAACGACCCGATGCTGTAAGGCCAACAGTTGGATGCCTGGCGGAGAAAGATGAGGCGTTGGAGTTGGTGAGGACGCCACCGGGGGTGACGATACTGTCTCCAGAAATGCCAACGGATTGGTCAGTGGTGAAGTTTGGATCGTCGTCAACGTGGCGCTTCTTCGGTGCTCGAGACATGACGTCTACGGCTCCTCTGACCGAAGTATTAGGGTTGTAGAGGACATGGACTTCTGCATTTGCAGAACCGGTGACTATTTGGTTGATCTTTGGATGCCACTGGACTGTGATAAGTGGTGATCCTGGTGTAACAGGAGTGACAAGCTCTGCTTTTAGATTCCCAGGATTCAAGATATGGAGATGACCAGATGCCGAGCCAGTGATGATGCTGGAGGAATTTGGTGAGTATTTGATGTTGGTCATGGCGTAATGATCCGATGTCGAGGGATGCGAGACAGTGACGACTGGAGTCTTGAACTTCCGGGTGTCCCAGAGTTTGATCAAATCATCACCACCTCTCGTCACTACCATTCGCCCATCCGAGCTGATATCCAAGCCTCCCGTCCAGGTATTTGATTTATGCGCCTCCCGGATCTCTGCTGCAGGCCTGGCAAATGGTCCGTCTCCACTCCACATAACCAAGCTACCATCAAGAGCAGCAGCGATCAACATGTTGGGACCTCCTTGCAGTGGACTTCCCCAGGCAACCGCAGTCATTCTCGTCCTTCCAGCAGAACCTGCAGCCCTCGATTTGTGCACGATAACTTCTTTCTGAGCTCTCTTATGGTTGACATCCCATATCCGCAGCGTGCTGTCGGTCCCAGCCGTAACGCATAGGTTCTTGTCCACCGGATTCCATGTGCCAGTCGTGACCTCTGAAATATGCCCTTTCGTGTTGTTCATATCTCGCAAATACATATCACCCTTCACAAATTCTGCCAGAACCTCCCCGTCTCTGCTCATGATCTTTGCTTGTGGGTGTGCAGAGACGCAGAGAAATGTGCCTCCTGATAATGGGTTGAATTCGACATGGTTGATGGGATGTGTTTCCGAGTTTGTGGAGGTCTTCGAGGCACTGGGATCCACACTCTTGAAAGCTCGCAAAGTCGTAGGAGTCATGGAAGCAAAGTCGTGCAGCTTGAGCGTACAATCCGTAGATCCAGTAACCAGTCTACCCCCAGAAGGATCCAACGAAGCCGTTGTAACTGCGCGCTCATGTGTCTTCAGTACCAGCTCGTGCGAAACTGGGTACTCGTCGTCTTCGGGCTCCTCAGAGTCATCTGAATCGTCATCGTCGTCCGAGCCATAGTCCTTGGACGCTGGTTCTTGTGCGAGCCTCCCCCGACCCTCTCCAACCTCCGCAGCAGCCTCTATTTTCACTGGCGCCTTCTCAACCGGCCTCTTCGACCTGCTCAGTTGCGCCGCGACATCTGCCTCCTTTGACTTCTTCCCAAACGCCTGAGGCAAGAATGCCCTCATAGGATCATCCGCCGCCAGCTCAGGACCCTCCACCTCGAAGTCCTCGTCGTCGCTCATCTTGTCAAGTATCTAGGATCCTCATTCGCTGGGGGTGGTTGAAGTTGGAAGCTGGAGTGGGGTGCAGGCTAGCGAAATCTTGATGGCGTGGTCGATGAAATCATAATTTGACGACTCTCAACTTTGCGCGACTACGAACAAATCACTCACCACGACCCCTGTGATTCTTTGCACCCCGCGACAAAATATCCTCATGTGTATACGAATACGTTGTCCATCACGACTCTCCTGAGTTGGCCCGCGGGCCGTATGAAGTGGGATGGTATTGTTAATTGCGACGAAGAGACGCTGATATGTATCTTTCGACCCCAGCAATCGATGCTGTGACCACATCGGCCTTCGCTGCACCAGCATTAGCATCAGGCGCGGCATTATCAACACTCGGATCCTCGTTGTTTCGCGACGGCGACTCGCAGCTGCAGCGATGGAGCTCCCTGATCGGCATCGTCACGGCCATTGTAGGCAACATCCTGATATCATTCGCCCTAAACATACAACGATATGCGCACATACGACTAAGTCAAGAGCGGAGTATACGGAAGGAGAAGTCGAAGCTTAATGCTAAAAGTCCGCAAAATGGTTATGGGACGACGGGGGCAAATGGGCATCGAGTCGTAGAGGTGGATGAGGAGCCTGATGATTCTCTGCGGACGTCCTTCCATTCCACAAATACCCAGTCAAGCGGATGCTCGGATGATGATCACAAACAAGATTCAAATTATTTGAGGTCACCATACTGGTGGGGAGGGATTGCGTTGATGACAATTGGAGAGACTGGGAATTTTTTGGCATATGGCTTTGCCCCGGCATCGATTGTGTCCCCGCTTGGCGTGGTGGCTCTGATATCTAATTGTGTGATCGCCCCCATCATGCTGAAGGAGAGGTTCCGATTGCGAGATTTCTGGGGAGTAGTGGTTGCTGTGGCAGGAGCAGTTGTGGTTGTGCTGAGCGCAAAGCAACAAGAGAAGAAACTTGGGCCCCATGAGATCTGGGGCGCGATCACCACTACGGAGTTTGAAGTGTATATGGCCATCACGGTGTGTTTAATAGGGGTATTGGTATGGGCGAGCCCAAGGTACGGAAACAGGACAATCCTGATCGACCTTGGGCTCGTGGGTTTATTTGGTTAGTATTCGTCTTCACACTACCAGGTTTCTCTTGCTAATATATTTATAGGTGGATATACAGCTCTTTCAACAAAGGGTGTGGCTTCTATGCTATCGTCAACGCTTTGGAGAGCGCTTACGACGCCAGTAACATACGCGCTGGTGGCTGTTTTAGTGGGTACTGCTGTCATGCAAGTCAAATACGTCAACAAAGCACTGGCACGATTCGACTCGACTCAGGTTATCCCCGTACAATTTGTCATGTTCACATTGTCTGTTATTATCGGAAGCGCAGTTTTATATCGTGACTTTGAAAAAGCCACCGCCGACAGCGTTGGGAAATTTATTGGAGGTTGTCTCTTGACTTTTTTCGGGGTGTTCTTGATTACTAGCGGTCGGCCTCGACGAGATGAGGACGACGAAGAGGAGGAATCGGACGAGGAGGGCGAGGAAAGGATCAATCTGATCGATCAGGAACCATCGGGCCAGGAGTTCGAAGCACAAGAAGGTCCCAGGAAACGGACAAGCGCAAACGTATACCAAAATGGCGACGGCGCCGACGATGAAGCTTTCAGCGACTCGCGAAGGTCTTCTCGTGTGAGCTTTGTGGACCCATCACAACCTCGAGCACCTCACAGATTTTCTGTCTCATCATACCAACCGTCAATTCGAGTTATTCCTTCAGCTCCTCCCTCAGAATCACCTGCAGAGGAAACTCCTCTCCTCAACAATCCGTGGAAGAGCGATGAACTTCTTCAAGCTGCGAGACATCCTGGACTCGCTAACACGTCATCGTCGCCTGTGCTGCCATCCGAAGCACAATCGTCCACAGAGTCACTAAAACCTCCGTCAACTCTAGGAAGGACGTTTTCGCAAGGCAGCGTGCACACTCATCCAAATCATCAGCAGGGACCTGCTCCACCACAAGCAGATGCCAGACCTGTAACACCAGCAAGACACTCCATATCACGAATGATGCCTGGTCCTTTCATCTCGCCATTATCTGGAGGTTTGAGCGTAGTAGTGGCAGATACAATGCGACGAGGACTTGACACGCCCAGCAAACTCAAGCGCACACGACTCGGACTCCGAAGATCGAAGTCTGGCTCTCACCGACTCGCGCAATCACGTGATGGCAACGAGAATGAGCCAGAGACACCATCCAAGAACGGCGACGAAGGGCAGGAAATCAGCAAATCATTAGACACAGAACCAACCAAGAACTGGTCGAGAATGACCAGAGCGAGGAGCTTAAGTAATACTTTAGGAGATTATTTCAGGGGAAAGCGACAAAAAACGGAGCAGGGACATGCAGATGCAGATGAAGAGGCTGGTCCAAGCGGGTCGTGATTCTTGGTGTACTTATTTGGAAAGGGGTCTTGCATGGAAGGTGCGGCGTTAGGATTGGATTGACAACATAGGTAGAGTTTGAATGTACAAAGTTCTCCGAATATGCTTGGATGACTTGTGTTTTTTCATAAACTGTGAGGGTCTTTTGGTCTGAATGGCTGGACCCGTTTGGGGAAATGAATTGTGCAACGCATCAAACCTTGAACTCACTCACCACGCTCTGTCCAATCTGTCAGGTGACAACATTATTCTCAGAATCCCGATAACAATATTGCACGCGTGAGTCCACTCCCTTATTTGCATCAGTTGAGCTCTGAATGTCCACGCCTTCTTCATCTATCCAACTCCGAGTCACGTCACACTGGACAAGTAGCCTCGAAATTTATATAGTCGCCCTTTTCTTGCGTTGATTACCTATTTAGCTAACTTTTTTTTACCTTTAACCTAACAATGCCAAGTCAACAGCAGTTCAAGACGCAAACATCCAAGATCCCTTACGAAGGCCCTACTCGGTATGAGATCTTGCATCTCATAATTCGCTACAACGCTGCGCATCACGACCTTGATCACATCAAAGCTGTTGGTCTGACGGATATCGACAAAGCTGCTGTCGAGTCCTTTATAACACTGGATCAAGAACGGCTCTTCCAACACAACCCGCTGGATGCGGAGCTTAATCTTTTGATCAGAGACATACAGCAAGCGAAGCAGATTAGCACCTATAAGGACTGCAACAGGATCAACTGGGAACGACTCATGGAAGGCACAAAGACGCTTAAAATGATGAAGCAAGTAACTCAAGACCGTGGGTTCGACGGATTGGCTAAGTACGCGGGTGTAGATCTAGATCAGCGCAAAAGAGCTAATAAGAGAGATTCTGAGAAGCAGTTGGCGAAGAAGAAAAGCAACGCAGAGCTGAACAAACGGGTGCAAGCGGAGGCGCAGATGCTGCCTGCTAGGGGATTAGGTGGAAAGCAGATAAGGAAGACGCAGAGTCATGCAGAAATAAGGACACCAAAGCGATACGAAGATGATGCGACCAGACAGGATGGGCTGTTTATGTGGAGGAACAATGATGAGGTACGTAAGCGGGGCAGCAAGTCTGGGTTTTCGGACAGAGATTTTGGAATGCCCGTCTGGATGTTCCCAAAGTGTGCAGAGGAAGATTCTTTTACTAAGAAACGGGCAAAGGGACGTTCCCCCAGCCCAGTGCCTCGACCAGCTCAGCCTGAAGCCAAGAGAGACGATGGGAGACCGACAACTCCAGGTCCAGCAAAACTGCAAAAACCTAATCACAAAGTCCCGATTCCAACCAATGGGACGGCTTATCAGATCGAAGGTCACTTAGCTGTGCCGAATGACCATATTCGGCCCAAAAGTCCTGTTCATTATCAACAACGGCCCAAGAATCCTAGCCCACCGCAACGAGTCAAGTCCAATGTATGGGCTCCAAAAAGAAGTACAGTCTTTCAGCAACAAGTCAAAACATACGTCCCGGGCCCAACAAAACACACAGTCTATCAGCTGCCAGCCAAACCCCCCGCGGCACTTTATCATCAACAGGCGAGAGAGAACGCACCACGACCCAAGAGCCCCACTCCTCAGCAATACATCAGGTTGAATACTCTCGGGAACCTGAACCGACCGAAAAGTAATGCCAACCTTAGGCAAACGGCTGCTGTGAATGATCCCACCAAAGATCCAGGAAATAAGGCGATGTATAACAAGAGACCGAGGGTTGTGACAGAGATCAAGGATCTTAGAATGCAGAAGGCTCATGAGGAGGCGATCAGACTGGCGTCCGAGATTCGCAAGATGGATTGAGGTTAACTGTAATGGCATGCTGACTCTGCCGAGTCGAATCAGTATTCAGTAGGAATTTTCTCTCGAAGAGCTTAACCTAAATCAAAGAAATATTCGCAAAATAAATCGTTTACAAAGTGCTATAGAAGCTTCTTACCTTAGGACATAGTGTTTGGATGTTCAAGGGGCTCACGTGATCGTCAATTTTAGGGGGGTATTAGCGCGCTTTTAGCGCGGGTGAGCGTCTTCAACCTCTCCGCCATCTCGATTTCTTGAGACAACCTTCATCATCCCAATGGTCATCGCACACACCAGCAAACTTCATATCATCCGTATGCTCGAGAATGTCCCGCGATGCTGTGGCAAGAGGGGGCCTACAATTACCTTGGATTGCATCACTTCCGCCTGAATGTTGGAGCGCTGTAGGGGACCAGGTTCGTGATTTCTTTCATATTTCAAAGTTTCTGCCAGGATTTTCCGGTCTCCGCAAGGCTCACCCAAGCCATGAGCCTCTCTCTACATTTTGAGTCTTCCCACGGGTGGGTTTTCAATTCTCTTCGAGATTACTGCCGCTGTGCCACTTGCTAGGAAGAGGCTGAGAGCTGAAACTGAACTTTCAGATCAGATCTTCCAAGACACTACACGCACTTGTCAGGACATGTCGCTCCTTTCACAATATCTTCACACCTTCCCTCTATAGGCTTTGGCGTCTAGAGCCATTTAACTATTCTCCCGCGGAAATGGTGGCTATGTCGACATCTCCTCTATCAGGATTTCGTTACACGAGAGAGTTAGAGATCTCAATTGGGGAATTTAATTCTTTCTGGTACTTGGAAAATCCATTTACCAAGTGGGTGGGCATGAGCTATTTGGCGAGCATCGTCAAGTTGCTGAGCGGACCTATGATATCCATTCGCTCCTTTAGGTAAATTGCTGATCGCTTTCCTAGTTTAGCTCCACCTTGTTGCATTTATTCCATTAAAGAAGAAACTTCTACTAACAGCTTTTAGATGGGTAGTTTCATCCTTCGATAGTGATTGGGATGCACCACAAATGATAACGGACCAGGGACTCTTCAAAGTCCTGAAGGAGTCCGAGACAATCAAACACATCACATTGAGAGCCACGTATGCCTGGCTCCAGGATCGATACCCAGCCAGGAACTGCACTGTTCCTTTGAAAGGCTTCCGAAATCTCACTTCTCTCGAACTGTACCACTTCTTCTATGACGATAAGTCCCGAGTAGTTGAAGATCTCGCCAGCACATTGGCAGACTCCCCTCACCTCCAAACGTTAGGCCTTGGCATGGCCTGCAATTCCAATTCTGACCTAAACCCTGAAGTTATAGTGGTGGAGGATGAGCTCGACTTCTTTGAAAAACTTTGCGTCGAGTATGGATCTAGAGACTCAACGTTACCATTGCCCCTCAAAACCTTGAAGATTGGGCACGGCATGTTTATCCTAAAGTCAAAATCAAACGCTACTAGCAGTCCTGATAACTTTCTCGCGAAGCTTGTGAGAATCTCTGGGTTGAAGACTCTTCACATATTTAATGGTCTCTTCATTATGGATGTCGACGAGAACGCGGAGTATCTTCAGGTCGAATGGAGTTTCTTTGAATGCACGTCATTGTACCAATTATCGGTGACTATGCTTGGCAACGACGTCAGGAAGTGGCTCAACACCATGGGCGTATCAGTTCGCGAGCTGATAGTAACGCACCATTATGAAAAATGGGATCACGACCTAGAAAACTTCAACTTGCTGGAGCTTCCGCATTTGTCGATGTTATTCACACGAGAAAATTCTATCTGGAAATCGCCATCTGGAGACGCATCCTCAGATGTAGCCTCTTTCGGATCTCAGGATTCCTTTGCATCGCTGACTGAACTGGATTTTGAATTGTCTGAACGTCAGACCAATATTGACCCAGAGACCAAGCGGTCAATCGACCTCTGGACGAATGCGACTGTGCTGGATCGTCTCCAAGACCGGGGTTCAAAAATCTCACGATTATATCTTGATGTGAGCCTTAAAACACAATGGGTAAGACCAATGTCCCCGTCATTGCCGCACTTCTGCTGACACGTAGCACACCAGACCCACTTCTCCTCCCACTTGTCGAAAATGCACAATCTCACTCAGTTACGTATAGGCTGCGGACTTTGGCGAAGACTCGGCGAGCGTGGGGATCAATATCCAACGAAAGAGACCTCGCTGTGGCCAGGTGTCGACGAGCCAAAAGACATAGCATACCATTATGCCGAGCTCATCAAGTCACTCTGCCTATCGCTACAGTATATTCGGATACACGACTGGACGTGGGAATTTGTTCCTGTCCGCAAGTTCACACCAAGTCCACTCGAGTGGACTCTTCGTGAGCTTGAATTTGATGAGATTTCATGCATGGAGATCTTATCCTTTGGGAGGTTCTCGGATCAGCAGGCTGGGTTGCCATGTCAAGAACAACGAACAAGTAGCAAGTCCGTGGAATAGTAGTGGACAGATTGTCATTATCCTTGTGTAAGTCATACATTGGCTTTCCTCGGCGTCCTGGAAACCTTTCGATCTTGAGGAAACATTCCATCATACTTGATAGCAGTGAAGAGTACAGAGCCACATGATTCCTTGTTCATCCTCTTTCAGGAACATTTCCGTATAAATATTAGCACTTGCGGAATGAAGCGCACAGACTGAGACAGTGAGACTCTGAGGTGATTAGTATTCACGAAATCATTTCCGAAATTTGCCACTAGTTATTAAGCGTTGCAATAAAATACATAGTCACGGCGTTCAAAATAGCTTCTGTTATTCAAATCAATGACTCTTCAAGTCTTCCTACGTCAGTTAAATGGACATCAACCCTTCTTTTTGATCTTGACTTATTCTCAACTACCTTCCATCATCCTCACATCCCCTACTCAGTACCCAAATTCAATCAGCAACAACATACCCTTTAACACACTTCATTCTGCACAGTGTCAAGCATCATGGAGCGATCCCGCTTATGTGATCTCTACAACTTCCCTGAAGAAACATGTGAGTGCGATGCAATATGCGGCACTCGTCATGAGTCTTGCTCAGAGCACTCTAAAGGAACTCTTGGTCTCCCAGAAGATTTCTCCTCCCGAGTTGCAATGGAAGAAAACAACTACGAGAAAGGCTCTAGCTCAGGCAGCTCAAAAACACCTCCCATACTCTCAAGAGAGCCATCACCTCTTACCGCCTTCCTGAATGAGCACGACTATTATGCAAGAAAGATTCTAGAGAAAAATGATAGATACAAGGAGTTCATGTCCATCTGCCTCGCTCTCAGCACGTCAAATTTCACGAGCGCTTTGAAATGTTACCATGGAGCAATTTGTGAGCACGGCTTCACCTACCGGGACGAAAAAGTTCTGAGAGAGTTCAGGAAGATCATTAAGCTTGTGAATCCGAGCCAACCTGTAGGAGAGGTTGATGTCTACCAAATGGCGGATATAATGGCAGGAGATTCATTTGCAGACGGGTCCACGACAACTGGACGTACTTATATTGCAGCGAGGAAATACAGGATGCTTGTTCAATGGTATGGTGGAAGATTTGAGGTTTATGAGGATATTGAACGGCTGATATCTTCTGTCTTGCGCCTCAATAAACATTTCAAGATCCATCCAGAAGCGTTTGGATCTGACATTTAGTGGAGTTAGTGGATTTAATGCGAGATTCATGCTCCACGGGGGTTTTAAACATAATGCAAGGCCTCAGAACCATCTACAGCGACTGTGAATGAATAGTGAGCGTTTCGAGCTTGAGACAAAGGGACTGTGCAGATTCATTAGAGCCCAAAATAAGACCTAAGATATATGATTACGATTTACACTTTAGATTTTCCAAGCTCGTCGAACACATGTGTGGAAAGTGGGCCGGGGAAGCGAGGTGGAAAAGAGGGCCTTGAAGAACTTTTTCAAAGTAATTTCAAACTTTGGAACTACCACTTGGAGAAACCAAGCAGAATTTGTAGCATCATTTAATAGATGGGTCTTCATCACGGTTTGAGGCTTTTGTGAATGATTCAAGAAGCCCAATGCAACCACACTTTTTTTCTGGCGCTACCCTTGGTGACACACAACTCATATCATTCACTATGAGGGTCTATTCATGGATTACGCGTCCTGATGATTCAGAGTTTCTGGGAATCATTACATCAAATCATAAAATATGGCGTGTGGGTAGGTAGAGCAGAGTTTGTGGGAATTTGTATAGTACTTAATTTAAAGCGAGATTTTAATCAGATCTCTGTTCTGACCAAGAATTAATCATTTGGTTAGTTTTTCCTGCTCATCTTGTGAATGAATCAGCGTAACTTTAACAATCTTTCAGTCACACTGAATCAATCTGTACAATCACGGCGGGTACCGAGGCGCCTATATCAGATCTAGGATTTTCCGCAGAAGCTTTTTCATCTTCCAATCTTACAATACATCTTGGAAGCCCCACTACTACCTCCGAACCGGCTGAACATAGAAGCAGCTCATCTAAAGTCTACTTCCGATCCTTTCATATCTCCACTACTAAGGGCAGATCATACCATGGCATCTACAGAAGATGACCACATCACAAGACTCGAGGACTTCATCCTAGAACTCGACGATATCTGCGAGCAAGGCAAGCAAGCTCTCGAGAACAACGACGAAGTAACAGCGCAGAAGCTTATGCAGCGAGCTAACCAGATGAGCATCGAGATGTTATGCCAGCTCGGAAAACAGAACGAAAAGATAGACACGGCCGAGAATCGACGATGTTTTCAACCAAATCATATTCAAGTTGGGGTCTCAGCGGAGATCAAGGATGATTTGAAGCGCCAAGCAACCGAGCTAGATGATCTTACCACCTTTAAAAAGCAGATCTTTCAACGTCTACAGGCTACCTATGAGAAAATGAGGCGTGATCTTGATCCGGTCAGAAAGAAAGTCACAACGTCGAAGAGAGAGGTCGAGTCTAATGATGCGGTTCACTCCCTGAGTCAAGATCACAGCAATGAGCAGCGGGTTTCGACCTCGACAGAGATGAACCATGACTCTTCCCACCTGCTCTGGAACAACCCGAGAGAGTTTTTCGAGGAGGAATGTGAACCTTGGTGGCTGGCGAAAGAGCGGTATCCACCCTTGTGGCTTGGGACAGATGGATTTGAAGAAATGACGGAACAGTGGCTCTCTAACGATGAAAATGGACGTCAAAAACTGGCTTTCCTTGAGGCTGGTGGAATTTTTGTCCTCTCGGGGTTGAACACGACTCATGCTATGCTCTCTCGTCCGCCAAAGTTCACTTGTGCTTGTGGTACAGAGTGCTGGATGCCAAACACAGATGACAGTAGCGAGCAGCGGTCTCCCGATGACTTTACTACGAGAGAAGAACAAGCGCTATCCGCAGACTTTGAAACGTGTGTCGTAGACAATATGGAAAATGCCTTGTGTTGTTGCGGTCACGAACTCGAACAAGGTCCAGCAGGTGTGCCCAATGGCGAGGCTGATACAGAAGCGCTACAGGATGCCGAGCGAGTCAAGGATAAATCCACGTCACAGGAGTTCGAGGGCCGTCAATTCGAGAACCCTTACGTAACGTTAAGATATATTGTCAAAAAAGCAGATGGGACAGCCGAGACTGTTGAGCAGGTTCTTTCAACCGTTGAAAAGAATGCTGACGGCAGTTTTTCTTGCTTCAACAACTTGGATACTCTGGGAGAAGTACTGAAGGACATCAAAGGCAGAATTACCTTCTACCCCGAGTTTATAAGATGTGAGGAGCCTTGGCTCGACCAAATTCCGATTTACCGCGACAAGAAACGGCAGAATCCCTGGGTGGTATTCGACCACGCCGTGAAGAATATTCATAATGATGAGCGCAAACTTAATAGAGAAATTTTGTGCCCGGATCACTTTATGAGATCCTCTTTCGGCCCTATTCGCGGCATCAGTAAGGAAGCCCAGAGACTGAGCAATGGAATGTGGGCAACGAATTGGGTAGATCGGATGAGTGATGGAAGCGTTCGTTGCACTACTGAGATACGCCAGCTCCCTGATCGCGGTTGGTGGCTTTGAAGGAGAAATAGGGTCATCTGGAAACTAGTTTCAGAGTACGCGTGATATCTAACTATTAAGCTTAATGAAAATGCGATGAAGTTCCAAAATTTGAGGTACCTGAATAACTAGTCCGTGAAAGTGACTATTCGAGGTCTATATTAGGATTGGATCTGCAATCGGGCTTTATGCTCCAAGCTATTGGAGCAATAATCTAGTTGCAACTATTGTACCCATTACCCAGGCCTCTTAATGGACAGAAAAAGCGGTCTTGAACGACGAAATAGACTGGAGTGATCCAAATGCTCCTTTTACAAATGTATGCTTTACCGTCAAGCCGTGTCTCACTTCAAACATCTTATCTTTCTTGAGCGTTGGAATATTTTCAGCGTACTGAATTTCTGGTACATTTAGGTCTAAATGATTGCATGCCTATACAAAGCATACACGTGTTCGCAATCGAGAGTGGTAACAACTTATGAAGATCTATCAGCAGGGTCTATTCCAGAGCTGCAAATTCCCAGAAAGCCATGAATCTTGATTTCGTTGATGTCATTCTGTGAATCTAACTGCGAACGGCTAACAGGGAGCCAGTCACACTCAACGCTGAACACATTCAAAATAACACAGAAAAGTCTATATAAAGGGTGGAATTTCCTACTTCCACTTCTTTCTCTTCTAAATTCATATTATCTTTCAAAATTCCTCCAACAATACCGCTGAGATAATTACAGCTAATTGCACTTTATTATCAACACCTCGGTAGACACGACTTCCTCATCTACAAAAAACGACGGCGCACTTCCAATATGTCTGAAAAACAGTCTGTTGAAGCTAAGGCCGATCAACCTTCAAGTCAGCAAGTAGACGAATACACAGGCCTCGGTCCCACAGATAAGTTAGCAGACTCAAATTCTAGAGCTGTCGATGTTGATACTGTCATTGCTCCAGCCAGCCCAGAGACTATTGTCGACTTGATCACCGGACTTGACAAGAACATCCGAGAGCAATTTAGTTTTGACGCAGGAATAGATGACAGAAAGCTAGTTACGGCTAATCTACTACCGAACAATTCTGCATGCTCTGATCGAAACATAGGCAAGGAACTACTACATGTTCCAGGTCCCAGTCTATATCATAGATAAGCTTAAAGAATCCCAGATAAGGACCGATAGCCTCCTTGAGCAACACGAAGTGTATGATGAAGCATATGCGAATATAACGAGAGGGGTCATAGAAGGTAGCGACAGCGAAGATAGTGATACTCTCTCGTATTGCTCAACTGAGCCTGAAGTCAAGGGGGACAGACACCAGAAACGACTCTGACGTGCAGTCAGATCAAGAGAATTAGCGTACAGTGATGCGAACCCAGATCTTGACATATTTCGTCTCCGCCTCGACCAGAATACGAATCCGGAATGGCTTAGCAAGGAAGGTTTCGAAGAGATATCCGCTCAATGGGTCGAGCAGGATGCCCAAGCTCGCCAAGAACTCTTCGACTTTGAACGAGCAATACCTATGGGGATTGGATGGACTTTTGTCCGGACTCTACTCATTCACCAGCCCGACACTCTTACACTTACGGTCAGAGCTACTAGATCAGGCACTGAGATGGGGCTTTCTAAATCTTCTCTATTATTATCTTACTTTTGTCTAAGTGAAGCGAAATACGATGAACTTTTCTCCAGACTCATCCGTAAACATCTCTTCCCTTTATATCATCTGTCTTTTGGGATATATCTTCGTCGGCGTTTCTCAAAATGGCGAAGTTCGGTGTCTGCCGGCACAATCGAATCAGATCCTACGGGGCCATCAGTACCACCAAAAGCGCCTGATGCCCCGCAACCAGGTGTGTACGCGCAAGGAGGTTTCTCGAAATACGATGGCGATTGTATAATGGCTATTATCGAAGTCATTGGCACACTCATCTCATCTATGCTACCCATCTCCTCGATTACAATCCTCTACGGCGTCACTGGCCTGCCGGCCCATTTAGGGATCATCTTGGGATATACTGAGCTTACTATTTTCACAAAGGCGAGACGAGTAGAGATATTTGCTGCTGCATCTACGTAAGCTTGTATCAGATTTGCAAGGAAGAGATGTTAATTTAATAACCAGATTTGTGGCTGCCCAGGTAGTTTTCATCAGTACTGGTAGAAGCAATGTGACTTAGAATATATTCATTCCAGATACCTATTTGTTGATGGGACAACTCTCATATCAAAGCGGGATCGAGAAATTTGAATGCGGTGCCTATTCATAATGAATATACGATTTGACTGCAAAACATATATGCTTTTGGAGATAAGTCCACTTTCCCTTCTAGCTCCTACCCGAGGTTAATAATAAGTCCACCTCCCTAAAAAAAAAAAAACATTTCAATCATCGCGAAGGCTATTTAAAGATTGAAAGTAACAGTAAAAAGAGAAGGCTTTGTTAGAGACATGTATGAAAAGGAAGCCATTCTGCCAATCGTTGTCGAATCCTGCGATGGGGAGCTAGATCAACAGGATCGGCCGATCTGCAGGGGTTCTTCCGATCATGTCAACAACGAAGCGCGGCCGCCATTCCTTCATCTAAGACGACTCTTCAGTGCCTATCTGTTGAGAAAATCTATCTGCATCTTCTCCGCCATCGGGGCGGTCCTCGTGAATGTTTCTTTCTGCCTGGCTGGTTGCCATTGTATGGCTACCTTCACAGTCGTGTCCAGACCGCTGCCCTCCCTGCTGCCCAGGTGATATCATGCTAGAAAATGCTCTGGCGACGTGGCTGTCATCCCCGTGCTGGCCCTGAATATTCTTATTGCCTTGTATACGAGCATCTTGGAAGTCACCCGGGGTGCCATTGCCGTTACCCATCCAGTTGCCATTGCCTATGATCTGGGAACGGCTGAAATTACTGCGTCCGGCAGTGACATTCGCGGGTTGAGATTGACTCATGGCTGGGGGATATGAAATTGTGGGAGATATGCGTGGAGTTTCTGGGGGAGTAAGCTGTATGAAGATTAATATCATTAGCGACGCGATTAAATGAGACAAGTGAAGGATATGTAGCATGCGGAGGCATCGACGAGGCCCGATAGGGGCCGAGACTATGATAGGGGCTTACCTGGTCGTTTTTAAGGAGTTGAGGATTGTTCAGGTGTAACTGACGTTGTTGGTTTGATGATTCTCCTCCTGTCGGGCGAGCGAGATAGTCAGCATAGTTTTCTATATGCATGAACGGGTTGGGTCCATTAACCAGACTCATGACTAACCCGTATTGTTGCAAGTTGACTGATCAGAGTTATTGGCCATAGCACGATTCGACTCGAAAGTGTCGTTAATTATCTTGGGAAGCAATTCATTGACTGTCAGGATCAAGCTCGTCTTATCTCTTTCAAGGTCGGCGAAGTTCTGAAGAATCCGTGCCTCTGTCTGCTTCAACTTCAAGACCCTGACAAGCCTTTTAACTGAAGGTAAATTTGACCCTGTTGACAATTTGGATAGAAGACTATTCAGTGTGTCGACCTTGAGGCCAACGGCCGTTATGATAACCTCGAGGTGAGGCGTCTGCAGCCTTGGATTGTTGCCAATGCGAACAATGGTGTCAGTGAGGCTGTCCAACTCATCTCGGAAACTCTGAATTTGAGCCGGGGCATCCTTCATTCGATCTCGAAGCTCAGCTATTCCGGCCACAAGGTTAAACGTGGTCTCGAATAATTGGGTCGCTGCGGCAGCCGCCCCGAATACATCGATGCCTGTTATCATTTTAGAAATTAGGATGACTCCTACGGTCAGACCCCACAATGAGTAGTCACTGTCACCGCTTTTGGGAGGTTGGCGATTTAGAGCGCATCTACGGCGGCGGCTGTACTCATCGGGCATCGACACTGATATCTGTTTTGTTGAAGAGTCAATGGGGACTGTAATGTATACATAGTCCATCAAGCTATACTTTAGGCAAAGTGACAGTTTGTACAGCCTCACTGCCTGCCTGTTGACACCGGGTGGTGTGTTGCGGCTTAAAGCTGCCTACTAGGATTTTTTTTTCTATTTGCCACTGCTTGCATAACATAAGCCAGTTATATCTCTCTACGGTCCACCCTCGAGTATTGCGCTACCACGTAAGAAAAGGTTGACTAAACACGTGGTACCAATCGGAGTTCCCGCTAGTGACTAGAGTTGCACAAAGGCTTTCAGAAAGCGATGGGAACGAAAAGAACATGTGCGTTGGCTAAAACCACCTTATCTTTACTTTGCCTTGCCTTGCCAACCATTGAGCGCTGATTATTTCCGTCCGAACCTTCTCCATAACCCTTCTGTGTTGCTCCAGGCTCTATGTCTGAACAGAACTATGAGATCAATAAGCTTTCCAGCGAGGCTACTATGGAAGCAGTGTCTGTGGGGGAATGGACAAAGTCCGAGAATGGCACGTTCGAGTCGGTTAACGGCATTGATTTTTTAACAAATAAAGACGAATTGATCAACGTTTGCGGCCGGCTTTTGAAGACGTTTAGGAAGTTGACAAAGGTACGATACTCTCCCCATTTCCCTTCTAAACAAGATCGTGTTTATTTATTAACTCGCTTTATCCATTACAGTCCCAAGCCTCCAAGAAACTTATCGCCATGATCCATGTTCAACAAGACCAATCTACCGTGTTGCCAGTGGAGAAAGGGTGGGAGATCGATTTTATACCTGTACGCGTTGTCGGTGGGAAGCCGTCCATCTGCGACGAGGAGTTGGGGCTGGGATTCTATGCACATCTGAGAGGAGAGACTGAGGTGACAGGAGACATGTACGCCGTTCTGTTGTTATCACAAAAAGAGCAATAGAATCATTGAAAATCGGTGTTCAATTTTGGTTCGTGTAGGTGGTCCCCTCCGATCGAAACTAAAGCATTATCGAATCACCCTCGACGCAAGCGACCTAAGAATCTGGTGAATAGTGGAGGATTTATGTTATCGGGCAAAAGCTGGCATTCAATAAATTGGCCTTCAAAGGTTGCCCAATCTGTTGATGGCCTCTGGGGCGGGATTGGTTGACTTCTTTCCTCCAGAGTGCTGAAAGTAATATGGTTATGGTAATGGTTCACGTCTGTTGTGCGAGGAAAAGTGGTTAGCGCAATCGCTATCCAGTCTCGAGGCTCACGCATAACAGGTTAACGATGTCAGAAATCAGAGTTACTCACTGCCCATATGATTATAATTGCCGCAAATGCTTGATTGTTCAATGTTGTCTCCCCCGACTTGTCTTTTAGATGTCCTCGGCGGCTCGAAACCGTCACGCGGGGCCTGACTGATCGATAGCTCTATTGACTCATCGTTGTCTTCCGACCAGACTCGGAATCCACACTTCCACTGTCGGCAAGCCGAACCTTAATTGTGTGTTAACGGAATTGTAAGTTGCGTCGGAGGGTATGTCAAAACAACATACGCTCTTCTAACTTCCCATCACCCACCTCTATTTTCTCGTACAAGGCGACCTCCTTCTGATCGTCGCACCCACAATACCATTTTTCGCCCTCACGGCGTCCGGGGTAAGGATTACTTTTGGGCCGTTCAGGCATAGGAATTTTCAATGTTGGAATGCCCAATGCCTAATCGAATGGCTTGGCTTTGGATCCACTAGCTAGATTTAGTGCGACTCGTTCCCCAATAGGCTTGACCGATACTTCGCAGGTTCTGATTGATGCTACAGTTTCTCCGTCGTACCAGTGAAAAATAGCATAGGGCAGTTGTTATCAGGGAAGGTATTCAAGAATATTGAAGGAGATGAATAGCCATAGATCCTTCAGGGTTTTGGAATATCCACCATCAGACGAAGGTCGAGGACCCGCTCGGTAAATGTGTGGGGTGTGGCAGAGACCCCCAAATCCTTTCAGCCGCCAACCAGTCCATGTGACGCCGAGTAAATTATTCATCTAGCAGGAGGGTGTGGGATCATCCTCAGCCCGGGCGTAAAGGTTACACAATAGCGGGTGAACTTGCTAGAGTTGGGACGAACTTGGGGAGCTAAGCACAAATCCCAGCGGTTCTGCGCAATCGGCGAGGAGTTGAAAGATTTTCTGCAGTTCCCCATTCTTGGTGTAGCCGGAGCTTTGATCAGCAAACAAGCCGTCCCTCTCTCTTGGTCGGATGAGTCTGTCAAGGAGGAATCCCTCGACAGATTACGCACGCACTAGGATGGCCGCATCTCAAAGGCTTACATCGGAGAACGCTGGCTAGTCGTAGGGTTTTATTTCCCGTACAGAACTAGAGTATACTGCTGCAAAGTTTCAGCTTTGGGTTGACAGCGGTCCAAAATCGACTTCGTGCGGCTTTCTTGCCTAGGCGGATGACGGAGTCAAACCGATCTCTACTCAATGCCATCGCCACATCTTGATAGGTTCAGAGGTGACCGTGTTCCAGAGTAACAAACATCAGCAGCATTTAGACTTAGACAACATGGAAAATATAGCTGATTCGTGACGAAGCCAAAATAGGATCCCCTTGAGCGTGATCTAGATGACTTTATGTTTAAGACTCAGGCTCCGGCTTAGTTTAGAGCAACAACTGCTTAGGTCCAAAGACGGAAATAGACTATGGTAAATTCAAGATTAGGCACAAATTATATCGGAAACCCTCGGACACCTATACCGCGATTGGGTCGAATAGCCCCGAAGCCGGACGAGGCTCCCCACCTCATCCTCGATTCAAAATTGATTGAACGGCAGAGGGAACGTTCACCTCATTGGTTAGCGAACAAGGGGATGGAAAATGAAGCTTGGATGTGATGACATGCTGGGGACTTAACGCTGAAGTACTCTTGTTGATAAATAGAACGCACACTTGGCTGACAGCCTGACAGTGTCGCGACAACAATTTGACAATGTTTTCAACTTGTTTGATGGTTGGTGAACTTGATCGTCGATCAGTTCGTAATGGACGAGGAGCTGCTGCGGCAAACAAATCTTGCTCTTTCTACGGCAGAGCTGTGGCAATGCAAGATGGTAACAAAGATGAAACCTGATGAGACCTCAGTGTGTATCTCTCAGTGTATGCGGAGCACCTCTTCCATTATTGAGAGTATTTCCTCTCACTGATTAAACAACAGAACCATAACGTCCAGCCATATATCTTCCCTGTTGCAGAAATCTCTTATATGTCGGAATAAGGTCTTCCAATGAACGACTTGATATTGATTTTGTTAACAAGTTCACCGAAGACGCTCAACTAGAGGATATGAATATCCAAAACAGCAAGTTTCGAAGAAGGATATTTCTAAACTCTAATTATTTTTTAAAAAAAAATTTCACCCACCTATCTTTATAACTACTAACTCTTCAAGAGCAGCCCAAGCACTTATAATCCTACACATTAAACCCTGTCACTTATTATCTTTTCGATCCTATTACGACGATTAAACATATGAGAAGATCTACGAATACCGCTTAAGATAATATATAGAGAGAGTAGACTAAAACAGTGATCAGATTACTACCCGTATAAATAAACACAAATCTAGGGAGAAAGTTCTCAATCTTTATCAGATTCTTATAAGTGTATAGGTAAGGAAAATTTTAGGAGACGAGCTCCGCTTTATTAGGTATTTAGATATCGAAGGAGATGAGATAGTGGACTGGGAATATGCCACTAAGCTTAAATAATTAAGGATTGAAATTATCGAATGTGAGGTGGGACGAGGAAGGGGGGATTATACTTGTACCAGGTGCGCTAGTACGGTATGGATCCTTCTTTGGTCCGGCCTTCCGATAATATCAAGCGGCATTCTTCGTACAGCCCATAAGGGTAGTCATCTAGCTGGATATGTACTTGATATACGCAAACTAGACAATCAATTACTCCCTTTCTTTCTGTTTTCAAGTTACTCGTTAGGATTACTGATTATTGATCTTAACGTTTCGTGAGTTGTAAAATAAGAACTGCCGTTTAACGCTCAAAGATATCATAGTTATCTCCAAGAGGGTGTTGGGGCTGCGCTTCAATAAATGATATTGAAAGAAAGACACGACCGCTGGATATTTTAAAGCTGGATATCTTAATATGCAGCTTATATCTATCAGTCTGGCTGCTTGAGGTGTTGGCTCACCAGTAGCTACCTAACAAGGCTGCCGAGTCGTTCCTGGACGGTTTGCCAGCAAGCTCTCAGCTCGGAGAGGCTTTTGTGTTTTGAATCTATGTGTGTACTATATATATGCCGGGGACAAAAATATTCACCTTCTCCTCGTGCAGCTAGATTGATAAGCGTATAAAGCTTGAAAAAGTACGTGATAAAAAGGGCATTAAACAAGAAATCAAAGTTTATTGCTCGTCGTCAAATCATTTATCTTAGTCGAAGTATTCCTTTCAAACTCCTAATGCGCTTCCAAACACTTTCCTCCGTCTGTTCTCCGAAGTGGGCATGAAAGCCAAGAAATTCCTCAACGCTCTCGTAGATGTCGCTGCCCCAGCCTTCGTCATAAAGGCCGTATCTCCACTTCCATTGTTTATTGTCCTCATTACGGCAATAGAGGGCACAGGAGCCGCCCCAACCACGTGCACCAGCGCCAATCTTAAATGCTATAGCAATCTCCCAGTCCTCCCAAACAAACATCAATGCATCATTCCTTTCTCCTGCATCGTTCCGAATAGGCACAATAACATTTTCTTTCCTATAATCCAGCTCTCGATCTTCAATAGAAGATATAAAATCAAACTGCTGCGCTTGGCGGTAATTCGGCAGTCCCGGACCAGTGATGCCGCTGACGAGTGTACAGAGGTACTCCAAGTCGGCCGGAGGAAATTCTGCTACCTCAACTTTCTTCTCTGCGATGCGCGTCTGGATAAAGGCGAAGTACTCCTCTCTCACTTTCAGATCTACTGGACGGTGAGCGACTCCGTCCAGGCGAGCCCGGCTGACTATCTCGGCGCGCACATCGTCATTAAGTAGATCCCGCGGCGACTTTACGGATTCCGGGAGAGTGCCAAGGTGTTGATCACGGAGTTGTGCTATGTGTAGCGTTTGGGCGACGCGTGCTGAAACCCCCGACGGTAGGGGCTCCGCTTCCATGGCTTCTACCAGGACACGCAGCAAGAAGAAGTTATGCTGCGATACCGTTTCGCGATATTGGTGCAGTGCGGTTGCAATCTTGGTGCGTCGCTCTTCATCCAAATCGTTTGCTTTTCCTGTTCGTAGAGGTAGAACGAACGTACCGGACCCGAGTTTGTCTGCCATGCTCGGGCTGCTGGGACTTTGAGTTAGAAGAGGCTGACAAGAGGTGAATGGTTGAGTCGAAAGTGAAAGTAGAGGAAGCGGAGGAAGGTTGCGCTGTTACTCTACTTCCAAAACCCTGGGTCGTTTTAGAGAAATGATGTAGCTCGAGAAAATGGTGCTGAAATCTAAGCAAGTTTCTTCGTAAAATGCTATGATTCATTGCGACCGAGCTGTCTGAGCCGAGGCTTATTGGCGCCTGAGTAGAGGGGCTATGCTTACTAACCGAATGTGGAACGAAGATTAAAGGACTAGAGTTTAAGTACTAGAAGGTTCCTCGTTATGGATGCATAGTTA
This sequence comes from Hyaloscypha variabilis F, assembly GCA_002865655.1. Lineage (NCBI taxonomy): Eukaryota > Fungi > Ascomycota > Leotiomycetes > Helotiales > Hyaloscyphaceae > Hyaloscypha > Hyaloscypha variabilis. The sequence goes on along the minus strand of KZ613950.1, from coordinate 1,138,019 downwards.
GAAACACATACCACAAGCGTAGACGTTTCAAGGATTTTAGATTTTGAGGACATTGAAGTAGGCGCCTCTTAGGTTAGTAGGTACCGTAGGCTTTGGTAGCATCTAGTGCATGCGTGTTTGTACCTTTGTAGGGTAGTACACAATCGTTGAAGTTCTATTCTATTTCCATCTTGCTTCCGTAATGCGGCATTGTTCTCATGAATAACCTATAAATGATAAGCCATACACTATACTATGAATTCATGTCCCATGTCTAAAGTAGAAGGACGCCAAGCAAATGTTCCAAACCTCCCACTCGTCATATTCAACATCACGTGATACCCCTTTCCGTACGCGAGCCACTCGCTTCCAGCCCCTTGGTGAATCACCTTTCTTTGTTCTAACATTTCATCGCCTTCCATATCTCTAATTCACTCGAACACTAAAGAATGACGTCTCATAGAAGTATCCCATCATTTATCTTGCATCGTCAAAATCCATACACCAACATAGCAACCATAACTCCACAACCCCACGACTATCCAACATCATGGCATCTTGCAACTCGAAGCTGAACGAGGAACTCACTCCCCTCACAGCCGAAGCGGCCTCCGCAGCCGTCGAGCTCTCAGCCCCTAACACACTATCCCACATCATCTCACCCCAAACCCCCCGCTGGCTCAGCCTGACCTCCTTCAAAAGCGTGCCCATCCAATACAAATGGGAGAGCGAACTTGAAGCCGAAGTCGAAGAAGCCATCGTCTTCAGCGACGATGAAAGCGAGTCTCTCTCCCACTCCACGAAAATTGAGGAGAGAGGCAGATCGAGGAAGAGGGCGTGGAGTTCTGAATCCGTGGAGGTATCGCCGTTTGAGAAGGCGAGTTCGAGAGCGTTGGCTGTGTTGAGGTGTTATTTTTATAATCTTGAGCATGGGATGCTGGTCACAGGAAAGAAGGTCGATGAGAGGGTTGAGGGTGCGTTGCTAAGATTGCTTGGGAAGGTGGAGGTGGGTGGAACTTGTGGAATGGAGATGTCGAAGCAGGGTGATATGAGAGAGAGTTGGGAAGTTAGCGATGAGGAGAGAGTCGTTGTTGAGATTGATGCTTATGGCAAGGAATTGAAGAGATTAAGGGAGGATGTGCCAGAGGATGTCAAGGATGTGGTGAAGGACATCTTGAAGTGGACTAGGGTCAAGGGAACTGTGAATAATAGGGAGGATATGACGTCTTCGCGGGAGTCCTTTGAGTTCATTGAGTGTTAGGAAAACACTACGTACAGGGAAGACAAGTGGCACGGGAAATCAAGCGATGCATTTGAAAATGTCAAAAAAGTTTGCATGTGTGATTGTTCGGCATCGTTACTTCGAACATTCAATGTGAATGAACAATCATCAAGAATCACTGCAGCTAGTTGCTGTGGATTACTCACTCCAAGTTGACCGAGAGGTCTTTAAAAGGCTCTGAACTTGCAATGGAGTTTCACAAATTTCTCTTCTTCTTCAACTATGATCATTTTCTGCCGCAACGCTTGGACAATCATTGTAAGGTCAAGTTGAGTGTCTAGCAAAGCATTCCTAAGAGAACACCTAAAGAAAGTCAATCAAAGGCCTAGCAAGACGACCAGAAAGCCAGAAATGCATCCAATTGACGAAGTTCTCGCCCGTGAAGGCAAGGAGCAAAACGCCGAGCAGAGAGAATACTACACCACCATGTACCAAGAGCTCCACAGTGATCTCCGAGAAAAGATTCTTACCTGGTATAAACCAATGCTACCTAGTAGCTCTGCTAGCTTATTTGCTCAGAGTTAACCTGTCCACAGTCCTCCCGAATTTCTCACTCGCCGCCTTGCGCTTTTCTTTGTGCACCAATACAACACAACACTCACCTGTCCATCTCCATCTCCCTCACCCAACACTCTCGACTTGCCCTCTACCTCCACTGATGTCAATGATCCTCGATCTCTAAGTACACCCACCTTCAAAAATCTCGAATCTTCAACCGCAGCCACTCTCAATGATCCCGCATCTGCAGATACACCAACTCTCAGTACTCCCGCACCTCCAGCCGCACCCGCACCCACTACCAATGATCCCGCATCTCCAGATACATCCACCATTGACAATCCCGCACCTCATAACACACCCACCGCCAACGATCCCCAAACTCCAACCACCGCCCCCCTCTGCACCTGCCCCTCGCCCCCTCTAACCCTCACCCACCCCACCGCCGCCGACACATCCTTCCTACATTCCCTCTCCCTCCTCACAACCTTCAACTCTCTCACCCACCAAATCACCTCCCTCCTCCAACGAACCACCCGCAAATTCGCCCGAGCTCCCCAACATCAACAAGAAGAAACCGAGTACATCCTTCTCGCAGTAGAGAAACTGGAAGCAGCGGTGCAGCATGTGAAGGAAGCGCAGCTGGATGTGTTGTTCCGGGAGTTAGAGAGGGATGAAGGAAGTGTGTTTGAGGAGATGGTGGGAAGGGGGGTGCTGGATATGGAGGGCGTGGCGGAGTTGGTGGAGGGGTTGTGTGGGTTGGTGCTGGAGGGGGTTGGGGGTGTGGAGGGCGAGGAGGATGGGGATTTTTCTGATGAGAGTGATGATGGTGATTATACTGCTGAGCATGAGAATGATGACGAAGATGACCGCGGGGATGAGGGATTGTCCGTGATTGCTGAAGAGGATGAGGGTCGAGTGGATGCGAGACTGTCAGCCCTGGATCTGCCAAGAAGACATCATTCTAGTGGGGACCATGAACACATGATCCGACATGCACTGCAATTCCTCGATGCAGCAAAGGCCATGATGGCATCGCTCACGCAGACAGAGCTGTGGGTCATACTGGATGAGTGTCGAAAGATCGTAGAGCAGGCTCGAGGTATCAACATCGTCCTCTCACCCGCTCTCCTCAACGACCGGCCTGGTCTCGACAAAAGCGGAACTTACCACCCCGGTGGACTCGGCGACGTTATTGTCTCTGCTCTCGTCACCTACCGTCAACATATTTCTCAGAATAACGGTGTAATCGACGAGCGAGTGGAAAAGGCAGCTTTGGGGTTCATCAACTTCGTGAAGGAGAGGAACGACGTGGCGTCAGGTACTTACCCGAAATCTAGCTTATGGGACAGAGATGCGTGCCGCAGGTACTACGAAGCCGCTATCCCATGCGCCCCAGTTTTCGTGAAGCGTCTGAAAGAATACATCATGACTGTCTTAGACAACGGCTGGAAATTCGATGAGCACGTCTTGGAAGCGCTCGAGGTACTCATCGCGCAAGCGAAAGGGAAAGCCTGCCTCGATATCGAAGAAGAGTATTCAGATTCTTCACGTGGTGACTCTCCAGCATGGCAGGGACAAGAGAAAATCGCGGTGTGGCTTAGGGGATATAGTAAGTTGTGCGAGGATGAACAGCAAGAGGTCGATGGAGAGGTGTTGAGATTAGCGCGGGAGGTCATTGATAGGGCCAAGCGGTACGAGAAGCATGATCCCGAATGTGAATGTGCGTACTGCGGACGTCAAACGAAGGAGAGGACGTGTAGCGGCTATTGTGGAAATGAGTGTGTTTGTGTTGTCATGCTCGTCGAGGATGATGAGGACGTTGATGGTGACTCGGAGGACGAAGACGACGACGAAACCTTTGTGATGGAGACCGTTGGTTCCAGGCCTCTCCCCCCGATATACGAGGACCCAGAGGCTGAGGCGGCTAGTGAGAGCGATTCCAATGTCGTTGTTGAAGAAGGTCATATGAGTGTAATGATTGAGGATGGAAATTGTGAGGATGTCCAATTCGTGGTCGAGATTTGAAGTGAGTAGTTAGCGGGCGTTGTGATTTTCTGTTATATGCAGTGTAGAGCTTATTTAGCGAGACTTTCGAATGCATGGCTTTATTCAAGTACATTGGAGAGATTTGCGAGGCTCGCAGAGCGTCAAGCCATGAAGGCAAGCTATACTTGGTGAGCTGGTACATTCCACCACCCCTATGTGAATAACTCAGCCAGGGGAGACCCATAAAATGGATTCTCGGCTTCGATGCGATTTTCCCTGCTGCCAAAAACTTCAGTACAGCAACGAAAATCAAGATGCCTCCCGCTAATAGAAGGAACTCACAAGACATCATAGCCGATCTCCTCTCCGAAGCTCGCCACTTGGTATCAAGAGAACGCACAACGGAAGACGATAATCTGCTGCAGCTACAGCAAGTCATTGAGGCAGCGCAACGGGAACTACGCCGCCTGCGATTACGTGGAGAAGGTGCAAGGCTTCGGGCCAGAGCGGAAGCACAGGCCGATGTTGGGGGGAATGTCGGGACGTATGATGTTCGAGGAAGACGAGAGGAAACAAACGACACAGAGAGAGATAGATCGCCAGATGATGGAAGCGGGGGTATTATCTCAGCGATGGTGCGGGCAGGACAGATAAATATTACTCATCCTGGAGAGAATGCAGACCTCGGGAATCAGACGAGAGCAGAAGACAATCAAACGAATGGTCCACCTACTGAGTTGGACTTAAATCTGGGAGAGGGAACTGATTGGATGCTTGCAGGTCTCGACGAGGTGCTGCAACAGCTCCCTGAGAATGAAGCTCGTGGGAGATTGGCGGAGCCTGTAGCTGGATTGCCACTCGTTCAGACGGGAAGAGCTGGAACAGATGAGGAGGCACCGCCAAATCATGATACAGGCAACAGCGGTCCCAACTTAAGTGGTGGATCTGTAGGAGTTCCGACTGATCAGGATGGCATAGTACAGTTAACGAGAAGAGAAGATGGGAACACTTCCATCGAATCTTCCGCAACAGATGGAACTCCTGGCGTACCATCAGGTCGGTCTATGTTATACACAGAGCTAAGTCGCCCAGGTCGGGAAGAATCGTTCGTCAACTTCACAGATGCAGCAAGGCGTGCAGTAGCATCCAACGCTGCAAATCCTGGAAATAGATTACATCAGATGTCCAGAGGCGATGATACGTGGGTTATACGGCTTCCACTGGAAACTGAAAGAGAGAGCTTGTCTCCGGAAACAGAACAAGAATCCAACGACAGTTCCGAAGAAGACTTAGACGCGCTCACGCCCCTGCCATCTCCACCTCCATCTCCGCCTCTCCGAAGTCACGAGACTGCATCACTCAGTTCCACAGCTGCTACGGCTGGGAGCGAGTTTGTGCTGGAAGAAGCAGAAAATGGGTCAAAGAAGGAGGAGCAGACGTGCTTCAGTAAGGAGAGGAAGGCCCAGCTAATGGCAGCGATGAATACAGATATTGCAAGATATTCACAGGGAAGGGAATGGGAGTTCTATCGACAACATGGATATGGTGTGCTCCCGAGAATCCATTATCCGGAACCAGCCCAGGAGAGGCCGGTGAATCCTCGCACGAGTGCTTCTATAAATACGGGGATGGGTAACGGGGTTTCTGCAGGACCTGCGGCGGATGCTCTTGTGCGCCGCGATGGTAGGGCCAGCATACTTACGTCAGGTGAAATGCAGTTCATTCACCTCGTATCTCAGGGTGAGGAATTCCTTGCGTATTTGCTCCAATTACCAAATCTTATTGATGTGGCTGCTCGACAACCGTATTTCGCAGAACAATATGTTCACCCCAGGTTGGGCAGCCTTGAGGGGCACATATACTCTCTGGTGCAAGAGCCCGAGGATTTTGAGACGGCACGGGTGGAATTTGATCAAATGACAATGGAATTGTTTGACCGAAACAGGGCTGGACATATATGGGCTGATGTAGGGTCCACAGGCAGAGAACAGGGCCCAATACCCCAGCTGATGTTGCGTGCTACGATGGATGGCATGAGTATTCGAGAAGGTTACCGATTACTTCATCATTGTATTGATAGGTGGAATAGTGATGCAGGACGGAGGAGCGTCAGAGAAGATCCTGAAGGATTTCTTCCTATGGCTGTCATACAATTCTGGATTGCTCTTCGTCGCGGATGGGGTGGCTGGACCCCAAGCAAAGAGATGCTTGTTGAGGTCAGAAGCATATTGTCCCAATATACCAGCTATAACTATAATGGAGCGGATGGGCATCCACTCTCAAATGATATCGTTGATCAGGGAATCTTGACGATGGCCCGAACTAGAGAAATAATCTTAGAATCTGATGCAGAAAGACGCTTGTTCCGTTTGGCACCTAGAGAGCAAACCAGCTCCGAGATACGATTCTATCGCTTGTTCCGCAACTGGTCCACGTTCCCAAGTGTGCAGTCTCTGGATCGGACGGGAGTTCCCCAGCAATTTCAGTCTGCAGCCCACTTCCGTCTTGACAGGTTGTGTCGACTCATCTTGGAAGAAGCAGTAATAAACGAACGTCGAGGGACACGTTCTGACGGTCAATGGATTGAAGAACAGAACGACGACGTACCGGAGTCGGATGTTTGAAGCTCGGGTTGTGAAGCACTGGAAAACTTCGGCAACATACCAAGACTTCTTGTATGTTTCCCAGAGGCGAAAAGGGCGCAAGAGCAGATTGACAAAGTACCCAGACCAGGTGGAAGACTGAACATGAGCACAAGCATGCTAGAAGATCGCATCGAAGGAATCAATCGTTCTCTGCCCCCGAAGAACATTAGGGGAGTAGGCCACAGACGTCGAGCTGGGCCTCGGCCATAGGTAAGAAGCTTCATTGAACAAGGCAAGAGGCTACAAAGCGATAGTAGTACAAGAAACACCAGACTCCATCAATGCAACCTATTTCCCCCATCGAACCCCCTTAAGCCTTCTTCATTTTCTCCGTGATCTCCTTCTGCAAGCCCACAAGATCAGCCTCATTGCCCTCCATCTCCAGACCTCTCCCAACCCAATCCTTCGCCTCCTCCAGCCGTCCCATCTCCATCAAACACTTCCCCTTCCTCCACCACGCCTTCGCATTCCCCGCCTTCTTCGCTTCCACACTCGCCTCCGCATCCACCGACCCTTCAACCCAATTCTGCAACGCCATATGCGCCTGCGCTCGATTCGCATACAGCCCCGCAACCTCATCCCTCACCAATCCACTCGGCTCCCACAACGGTCTACTCAACGCCATCTGCAGTCCCAGACCATAATATCGGATAGCATCTTGGTGCTTGCCTTTGCGGAACTCGCCGTTCCCCGATTCTCGCAGCTTGGTGATTTGTGCGGAACGTTTTTGGTTGACTGGGACTGGGGGAGGGGGGACGGGTGATTCGAGGGTGAGGAGGGCTTTGTGGAGTTGGTTGAGGGTCGCGAGTTCTTCGGTCAGGGCACGCGATGAGGAGGTTGAGGAGACGGCTTTGGAGGTGGGGTCCATGCGGATTGGGAGCTGGGTGAAGGTTTCGAGTTCCTCCATGGTTGTGGTGTTGATGGGGTCTGGGGGTTGAGCGTGCTTCTCTGCTTTGTTGACTTTTCAGGCTGTTTGGTAGGTTTCGTGCCGTATTCTGATCTTCGTCCTTGGTTTCTTTGATTGGGAAATTTGTGGTTTGTGAAGTCTTCTCGCAGGGCTGTGGTGGCTTCTTCTCCTAGCCTTGGAGAAAGTTGAGGACACTTTCTTGGTGGTCGCAAGGCTGAGGTTCGGCTGCTTGGCGCTAGGCTTCTTCTGGCTGGGCTGTGCTCTTGGCCCTTGCTCCACGTGACTGCCAAGACTCTTCGCCTTGCTAGGCGTCACGCCAACTTCTTGTCCATCTCAGGCAACAAGCTCATTGCTGACTTTGATTTGCTCAGGTGCCCAGCACAGCCTGACGTCTAGTAGCCGGGTGTATCCTCTGACCAGATGACTGTGTGATCTTCCCGCCAAGCTTGCCGGTCAGAAGCAATGCCTCAGTCTCTTGGCTTTGACTTTTACGAACATAGCCGTGTCGCGTGCAGAGGTGAGGTATATATCGATGACCCATCCATGACTCCCCCGTCTGTAAGTGAATCTCATTATCTCGAACTTTATATACTGCAGAGTCTTTCTCGAGTCACGCATTCAATCATCACAACTACATTCTCGAAGACAATACACAAACATCCAAATACAATGTGCGGCCTATTCTCGACAATCTTCTACGAGACCTACGAGCTCTGGGACCTGTTCTTGTATGGTCTTGGAGGTCTCATGGTCAAGCTGGGCTTATAGGCTCTCGAACAACGTCAAGTAATGAGTGGAGTCGAAGACAAGAACGACATCCCTCGAATATCCTCCCGTAGCCTCGCGCTCCTCGACATCTTCCTCGATGGCACATCAAATACGATACCTACTCGCCTTGATGGCGTAGACACCCCCTTTCGACATCTTCCATAAACCTCTTCCCCGAGCCTCATAGGCATCGACAAGTACACAGATACCTTCTCTCCTCTCCGCAGAGCGATGATGGATCAGAGATACACATGGGCATGAGTATACAAGGCTGAAGGCGCAGGCACTTTTCACAGTCCTGCTGGAAACACTGTACTACCATACGGGCTTTGGAATTATTGGGAACATCGGCGTCAAAGGATACAGGATACCGGATTTTGGAGCTCAAGCTTTTTGGACGATGTCTTGGAGCACAGGATGCTTGAAGCTACATCTTTTCCATGGCCTTTAGAAAGGCCATAAGCTACCTTACAATACAAGAAACACAACCCACACTCATTCTCCCCCTTTCATGCACATGCACACTCGTACCGCCCTCCCAATGAAACCTCCCTCACCCCACACCTCCGCAAAGCACTGCCCTGAAAATCCCTCTCTGTGAATGGGCGTGCCACTCGGAAGGAAACGGGCACCAACCGCCCAGAGCCGACGATCTCTCTACAGTAAGCCGGGAAACATCCCGGCTTAGACGACGTCAATGCTTCCGATCGTCCCGAGGTGGGAGGTCGGGCTTGGCTGTTCCTCGTAATATCTCTCAGGCCATTTCTTGAAATAAATGTCTTGGCTCGTATTCGTGCCATACGGGGAAGTCTCTCCGAGTTGCTTCGATAATTGGCTGCGGTTTTGAACTTTGGGATTTGAATCACGTGCCTGTAGCTCACGTGCCTGAACACCTACGTATACGGAGTACAACTCGGGTCGGCATAACTAGGAATTTTAGGTAATTTCAACGCCTTCATAGGCCTATATATATTGATAGCTATATAGAAAAATGCCTACCCTGTTAGATAGTAGGAGGGTTGTGTGAAGCGAAGAAAATATAATTGACACGGTAATCCTCGACAGCTAAATAGACGTAAAAATACAAACCCACTGCCTTAGTGAAATAAACGCTTTGCTGATTTGCTAGTACCTACCTATGTCACAGAAGTCCCCGCGCCGCAACGTTCTCGTGTTCGTCCCCATCGTTCCCATCGCTCTCGTGTGCACCATTGACCACGCTTGTTGACTCCATGGGTCCAGTCTCGTCAGGTCGTCCAAAGGTGGTGCCAACCGCATCTTCTAAGAATGATCCGATGAGCAGCTTGTTCTCCTGGTCCTCTTGTAACATTGTTGCTATAGCCTCTCTCTCTTTCCTATCCAGCTCTGCACGCTGCTCGGAAATGGCGTGAAGCTGTTCATCGAGCCTATTCTCTAAGAAGTTCTTGTTCAGTTCCATATCTCTGATCCGACTTCCGATCTCAAGGTGCAGGTTTTCCAACTCTGCAGCTCTGGAGTGATCGCCGAGAGTCTGTGCAAGCCGTGACGCGGACTGGATCATTTTATGTATCCCACGTGCGGTCGTTGGAAGCCGATGGACGGCCGTGTGTCGAAGCACATTTGTGGAAAAGAAGACTTCTTTGAGGGGCGTCTCGGAGCCGCTGTCTATTGCAGAAGCGGGCACTTTGTCGCAGCGCTTGGCCAGAGTCCTGGTCCACTTTGTCAACTCAACCGCCTCAGCACAGTCCCATTTATACTCTTCCAACAGCGACGGTAACCACTTGGCTGCGAAGTCGAAACAACACTCCTCAAGCTGGCGCTGGGCTACTGTAAGGATAAGATGTTGGGTCTTGTACGGGAGGTAGGAGGGATAGAGAGACAGGGCAATTTTTGCAGCCGGTTCGGATGCTGGTTTCGATAGTCAGGATCCTCTCTGGGTTGTAATGTGCAGCATGTTGGGTGACTTGCCCTCTGGAATATTATCATCCTGTTGATCATCGCCAAGTCCTCCACGTTCGCTCGCAGACTCTAATTCTTCTACAGCTTCTGCTACGGACCGCGCAGCATCATTTTCTGACTCGTTACGTTGAACATCGCGTGCTGGTGAGGTCTGGAAGAGCTCCGGGAATGCGATCTTTGCTTTCAATTCAGACTCAAATACGCGCTGATCCAAGAGGGTCTTGATAATATCAGCGACCTTGTCGAACCCGAAGTCCTTGAGCAACGGTTGGAACGACCCTTTATGTTGCTCGATGACCTCTCGAACCTTTTTAGATTTCCGAATTTGAGCATGGGGACCTGTAAATACAGTACGGTAGGCGAGGAAGACCCGCCGCCGATCCGCCGACGAATGGGCCATTAGCGGAAACCAGAAGACCTCTAAAGTTTGATTGAATCGTCAAAAAGTTGCATCTTTTGAGCATTCCTGAGGTGTAAAATTTCCAAGATATTAATTCTGTTGAAATACTAAATCCTAAGTACGCTCGCTATAATTATAGGCTACCCTCGCTAGATCTTAGCGCACCCCTCACTCAGCGTACACTTACGTGCGTGCGCCTCTTGCCAAATTTTTATATTCCAAAATTTAGCGATCAAAGCCCAATAATTATAGCGAACCTACTTAGTATGATTTTTGTTGGAGGTAAGATTACTAAGCCGACTGCCTTAATGCCTCACTCAAAGAGGACATAATAAGCGACCCGGAAAAAGAAACTATAAAAACACTGCAGCTAACCCCCATGCTCATCCTGAGCTACAGGGCATCGACCAAGAGGGTGGTTGGATATTGACAGGCATCTTGACCATGCCCTCTGTCAGGCTTGTCCGATATCTGGTGACATGGTCGACCGGTAAACAATCCATGCCTCCTTCCCGCCATCTGTAGCCAATTAGCAAGGTCCCGTTCGGCATGGATTGTGGAGAATCGGCGATCGGTAACTAGGTACGTTAACATGGCTTCGGTAACGACCCAGCATCAGCTGCATCAATAAGGCTCAATCAGAGCAGAGCGTAGAAAAGGGCCTTATCGTGGGTGCCCTATAAATAGGACCGACTTAAATTCACATAATAGGCTAAGTTAAAGCTCTGTTGACGGAACGGGTAGAACTTTTGGCCAGGACCTTCGTAAGTCGCATGTGGATTTAAATCGCCCCGTTCTGAAATATTTTTTTTAGGAGTCTGGGGCAGCTATAAGATCTTAGATCAGACGTATTCGAAAACGACGCGGCGTTTGCCTTGGCCTGAATATGGGCTAGAAATGGTTATATGCGGTATGCCATCTTCGCATAACATTTCAGGCGTGCCAACAATACCCAGCTGAACATTGGGGCGCCCAATGGGCGGCCTCCACGAGAAAATTTACTTACTATATCGCGTTTCCAGCATACTCGGCGAGTCTCGGCTGGCGTTTCCAGGTCGGTCCGTGTTGTTGAGTCGGCATAAAGAGATGGACAGCTTCCACAGCTTCCACAGTTGGCTCTTCCCTCTTCTATCTTCTGCACCGCACGCTTTCTGCTGGTCGCTACTGGCCCAGATCCGTCAAGATGGCCGACCACAAGAACGAAGAGAACCAAGTGAACCTAGTAGCCATCCCCCTTCTGTCTGTCTCTGAGAGAGCGTCTCTTCCTCAGGCCGCGTCCGTCCGTCGGCCATTATCTCGAGATTCTCCTACGACGTCTTCTTCTTCGCCCTGGACCCGGACTGGTACCATCGCCATGTTAACTTTGATCATAAGCACCTTGATTGTTGCAGCTGCCATTTGCTTTCTCTATTTCCTCTGGTATGGCACTCCCGACAACCTCACTTGGCGCCTCATCGTAATGAGCAACCGAGTATCACCGACTATTACCTTAACTTCGACTGTGCTGCGTACCGCCATCGCCCTCCAGGGAGGTGTGTGCCTGTCTATGCTGGCGGCTATTGCTCTTGAAAAATCAGCCATTCCACTGCCCAGCGTTGGTTCCGTGTCCCTCATGCGGGCGGGTGGAGACAAGGGACTGATACCCGTACTGACCAACTTCGTCTGGCCATTGTTCCGCTGGGGACCTCGTCTGGGCCTAGAGCAACTTATCCTTCCGACCGTCCTGCTCGTCCTCACCACCATGACTGTTTCGCAGTTCATCTCAACCGCGCTGGTCTCCGATGTCGCCATCCGGCCGCTCCCCAGCTACAACAAAACAGTCAGTATCGCATATGACATTTCCTACGACCCGAAAACTGGCGAATCCAACTATACGGGGGTAGCGGCGAAGTCGCCATGGGAAGCTAGCCTACCAGCCCTATGGCCGATGTTCGCAGAGTACTCCGATGCACCATTTGTACAGGATAATGTCAGCGATACAGGTCGTAGCCTGCGCGCTTTCCTGCCTCTCGGCGCACAAGAAAGACAGCAGCTCCGCAACTATACGGGAAAGAGCTTTGTGTTCGATTCCCGTGTTACTTGCCAACAACCAATCTTTACAGGTCTCGCGTCGGAAGCCGATACGGGCTATACCTATGTCGGAGGACTTGTTGCTCCTACGATGTCGACGCCAAGGCTTGACGCTCCTGGCGCGGTACCGTTTGCGCACTACTCGTTTCCAGATGTTTGGGAAATCTACGAGCTCTATGAAAGCGGACTTTGGTCGGGGACTGCCAACGGTGGAGCGGTTAAACGCCAGCCTCAAGAATCTCTTATCCCCCGAAATTTCTCTGGTGGGCTTGTCAGTGAGTTTCGAGAGTTCCCTCCTTCTCCCGGCCAGAACAAATCTGGGGCTGCTTTCCTACTCTCTTACCTTGAGTCTCGAGTCCCTATAACGCCTGGGCCGGAATTCGTATCCCAATTTATAGGGTATGATGGAGATGGGGATTCTAATACAACGTACTACGCAACGCTGTGTTACACATCTCTTGATTTTGCCGATAGGTGGATCAATGCGTACGGCGATGTAAACCGTACCGAGCCTGCATTTACCTGGTTAGCCGGTAACGGGTCGAGTGACGGCTACGGTAACTACAATATAACAGCGGTCGCCACCCAGTTAGACACAGGTTACGGCTCCTTGCCGCTTCCATCGCCTGAGAAACGTGACATTTTGCGGATTCAGGGGCCTGTGAACTGGTCTGCCCCTCAGTCTGATCAGCCTTCAAACGACGGACCAAGCGATGTTCCCATCGTTCGCTCCTGGCCCCCGGCATTGCCTTGGCTTACATCTCATCTCCATATATATAACCCTGACACCGACAACACCGACGGCATGGTACAGCTCGGTAACTACACTGTTTCATTAGGCGTAGGGGGGTCATATGGATACGGGAGCGATTTTGACTTGCAGGCTCCCGAGATCTCTACCGATGCCTGGCTCGGCGCTCTTTTCAGCTATCTCTTGGAGACACGCTCTTCGTCGGTCGCGTTGCAGGGCGTCATCACCAGCCTCGTCGGCATCGATTACTACAGCTATTTAAGCCAGTTCGACAAGACTGACAACGTTTCGATGGTCTCCTTTGTCAATACAAACACACCCGGGGGGGAGTTCGGCCAAAGGCGGACTGCCACGCCACCAGGGTTGACTACAGTCACCGTATTGTCGGTTGTCCATACAGTACTTGTCACCATCGTCGCCGTGAGGTTCTGGAGCCAGACAACTAGCTCGCGACTTGGGGACACATGGCAGGCTATCGCACAGGTGGCGTTGTCTGACATAGGCACTCTGAAAAAAATATTGCGAGCCGCGGCGCCGGAAGCAGAAGATGTCCAGCAGGAAGTTGAGGAGGAATTAGAGGAAAATTCAAAACTAGTCAGCTGTGTCTATCTGGACGAGGATAGAAATCGCTTGAAGCTGAGAGTAAAATAATCCCGGATCCTGTAATGCTGTACTTTGGTCTCGACTATATAAGGCAGTAGAGCCCCTCGACTAGGAGGAGTAGAGATGAATTCAACTTCCTCTACCAGATTAACCCCAAAAAGCTTAACTCAAGTGAAGGACGTGCTAGATTTCGAAGGTTCTGCTTCAGGTACATGGGGTACGTTGGATTACCGCTTAGCTCGAGAGTACTTGCCTCCTTCCGCCTATAGATTGTAGCGTACCCTGCGGATATCGTATTACTATTATACACCAACTCAAATAAACTTAAATATGCATGATTCGTTCTTTCTACTCCTATGGAATGCATCTCTGGATCCGTTGATATGAGAATTTTCCTCGAAAACCATGTTTCTGTTCTGGGCCAACCTGTATTTTGAGTAAGCTCTATATTCTCTGTTTTAATCTAATATAATTCTGTTCAATCACGTTAATATTACCTTGAGCTCTATAGTCTCTTTTAACCCAGTGTGACTCTATTTAATTAAGTTAGTATTGCCTTTAGTTCTTTTATTCTATTGAGGTAGGAATGGAAACTTACTGAATCTACATCTATGCCCCGAATCAGGCTCTACTATTTCGGCTGGTCCAAGGTAAGTCCTCGTTCGGCAGGGTTGCTTGAGAAATAGTGTTTTTATCCAGCACTTTGTAATTTTATCATTGGTCCAAGGACAAGATATATAACCCTGAGGAGTTGATTTGCACATTTCCTTGAGTTCTGCTGCTTTCGTTGGTTTTATGGATTTGTTGGAGAAATGAACACTAAACTAGTAGAAGTAAAAGATGCAATGGTTAGAAGAAGGGAAGAAAGGAGGTGGGAAGAGATTTATAATCTTATTAAAAGGCAGTCGGCATATTTCGGGTTATTTTGGCCGATGAAATCCTTATAACCGGTTTAAAAATAGTAAAATCTATTAAGAAAGAAACTGCCTAGAACAGAAATGCCTCATCTAGGACTCTCCAACTGCCACTCGATATGATTCTTAACAAAAGCAGCTTGACCGCGCGTTTCTTCCAGCACATCGTTATATAGGAGTAAAATAGAAGTCAAAGCGTACTTGAAATAGGGGTAACTTAGTTGAGGGGTTAGGTTAGAAGCTAGGCCGTACAGCCCTATTAAGAAGACGAAAGTACATCCTCACACGCGAAGGCAACTGATTGATCAATACTGGCAAAAACTGATCAACGGTTTTTAATTGAGCAATCGGTTGACGTAAGGGCCAATTGGTTGATTTATTGGTCATAGAATGTTAGTGAATAAATCGGACTAGCATTTGTTACAACAACTACATCCCTCGATTTCCTTTCGTAAGAAATCCGAGTCGAACACGTATGAGCCCCCTCTTAGTACTTAGTTGAGTAGTAAAAGCTATTGCTCATTCCCAACGAAATTCCACTCATTCTTTTTCTTGAAGAAAACCTCGATATAACGATATGCACGGACCCAATACCCTTATATCAAGTTTCTGTCGATGTGCAACAAACTTCTAATTCTGTCACGTCACCTTTCTTTGATTGTCTCTTGGGAGGTTTAGATACTAATTCTCGAGTTTATGGGAGTTTTTTGTGGAGCAGGTACAGATGGTTATTTTGATACTGGAATAGTAGGGAGAAGATGAGTTGCTTCCATTTTGGACAAGGTCATGTGACGTGAAGATCAAGCTCTGCCCTGGGACGCAGGATGAAGCAGAAGAGGCGCGGGCTATGAGTCAAATCTGGGAAGGCTTGATTGGTCAAGAACTGAGACAGTGGGCGAGACGTGAAGGTCTCGCCGCAGATACTGGATACTAGGGAGGCTGTATGGATTCGGTTGAGAATATCGGAAAAGGTTCGCTATGTGACTTATAGATTTGCATCTCTCCTAAAATTTTATGCTAAGGCACAGTCTTAATAAACATATTAATTCTTTCCACTAGGCTATCTTCTCTAGTATCGAGTAAAGACTCCCTACATCGTTATATTCTACTAAGACTATTATTTCTATTTAAGTTTTAGAAATTCCTTGCCTTTTCCTTCTCTACGGACTCTACTATTCTTTTCTAGCCTTATTACCTAATGAAGAAAAGGAGAAGAAAACAAAAGAGAAGGAAAGCTGCTAAGCGAGAATCGCTATGTTAAAAGATTAAGGGGATGAAATTAGCCTTCTTCTTTCATCTTCCTTTTTTGTTATGGATATTACTGGGTTCTTTTCGAAATTATTATCAATACAACAGACGTGAGATTTCAGTGCAAATATCAAGTGAATGTGGGGAATATCCGGGCATCTT
The DNA here is from genome assembly GCA_002865655.1 of Hyaloscypha variabilis F. NCBI lineage: Eukaryota > Fungi > Ascomycota > Leotiomycetes > Helotiales > Hyaloscyphaceae > Hyaloscypha > Hyaloscypha variabilis. The sequence goes on along the minus strand of KZ613950.1, from coordinate 1,121,865 downwards.
CTGGACATGCCTTGAGCACAGCTACTATTCCTTGCAACTATGGAGCAGGAAGCTCATACAAAGTGTAGTCATTTGACTGTATCCTACACAATATGTACTTGACACGCCCGACCGTCTATCCCATTTCGCGCGAGAAACTGTTGTAGATCCTCATCCCGAAACGGACTTCGGGTGTGGAAATCCTCCTCCACTGGCCCAGCACGCAGTCTTGCCTCCACATCGCTGTCACTAACCCCAAGCAAGCCGGCCTTGTAGAGGTCTAACAATGGACGAGGCGCCAAGAATTGGATCCTGTTGTGCAACTGGTCAATGTTGCATCTGATTGTGACTTCGTGGGCCTGGTTGGCTATGAATGGTATGCCCGGAGCCGAAGAAGAGTTGATTCTTGCGTTTGATCGCTCAAGCTTCTTCCAAGTCTTCCAAGTCGAAAGATACTCCCAGACCACTGCGTCAGAAAGGAACTCGCTTTGACTAGCATCCCATATTTCCTGCCAGATGATGGAATTAAACGTTATGTGGAAGAAGCTGCCAAGTATCTGGGGTCTCCAACGTTGATCAATTAAGTTGAGGTAGGACCGAAGGGTCTTTGAGTAGTGGTTTTCGATGTCTTCAAGTCTTGAGGTTTTAATTGTCCCCATCGAAGCGATAAAAAGGGGAAGAAGCGACCATAAGGTGTTATCCTTGATCGATTCATTGTCTGCGAGGAGACGAAAAGGATGGGCTGTTGATGGGCTGGAAAGAAGGTCTTTGAGGAGGACATCAAGTTCTGTGGAAATCACATCGATGTCCTCGGCCACGGTTCCGTGCAAAAGGCCCAAGCCTACTGTGTGCGTATTTTTTAGATATTCCATGGTGTTCTCGCCATAATTAGTACCTAGAAAGAGAAAGGAACAGTAGGCGACGAGCTTGAAATAATGCTCATCACTTGTCGGGCGAAGAACTAGGTACACAAGAGTCTGAAGTGGTGCGGGGTGCAAGATGAAAACCTCATCATTTTGCTTTATAACCTTGTCAAGTTCAAGGGCGCTGGCGATGAAATGATAAGGGCTTGTACCTTGGGATATGGCTTTTGGCTGAAATCCATACAAGGATAATGGTAAACCACGCGATTGCGATACACCTAACTTGCTCACAAGTCTAGGTCTATCTATGATAGAGCAAAGTCGGACCAGATCCAGTCCCAAGGCACCGGTATCCGCATCAACAAAAACACTCCTGTTCCAGGGCCTTTTGTTGTGTACCGTTTCCTTGTAAAAGTAGGAGTTACGTTCCGTCCCTTCCTGTATCGGCCTAGAGAAAAGCCGCTCGCGGGTGAAATATACCAAAGTATAATCCTGTGAGAGAAGACCAATAACGTTAGAGCTGTATTTGTTCAACAAGGCTTCAGCTGTTAATCTAACGCTGTCTACTTCTGGCTGTTCGTAAACTTCATGGAAGTTCAGGAATATCTCTTCCCAGGAATTTCTTGATTTCCATTCTGGCATCCATGTCAAGCTCGAACGACCTTGAGTGACTCCGGTTGCCTTGGATAAAAGCTGAAACTTCTGTTGGTTAATGATACAGTGAGCGAAGAATCCAACGGATACATGCTGGAGCGAAAGAGAGTAATCAGGTCGAAGTGCAAACTCTCCCTCTTTCTTCTTATAAAGACCAAGAACTCCGAACAGTCTATCTCGATCATCTGTTGCCTGTGATTTTGAGGTAAGAGCCATTAACTCAGGGAGACCGGCCACTTGTAGTGACCCTCGTGCCAAGTGCTCGAACCAGGGGGCTGTTGTCCGCTGTAATGACAAATCCGTCCCTCTTTCCCGATACTTCAACGTAGCAGCATCGGCCCAGAAGATCATATTTCCTATGGGAAGTATGATTCGGGGCGCCAGAATGAGCTCTTCTAGGTGACGGAGGTGTTAGCATTTGCTTGATCAAGATTGTTTTGGGAGATGAGATGGTCCCGGGAGAAGATCTTGGGACAATCCGAAATAGGAAATGGGATCTCCCCCAAAACTTACGAATGACCCAAACCCTACTGAAGTATCTTCTTTCAAGCAAGCTGGTTATATCGAGGATGTGTTGAGGTGAACCTTGTCCCTCATCCTGGCTTGGAAGTCGAGGGGAGACGGAGTGCCCGAGTTCAGAAAGCCGATATCTTCGCGGATAGACCCCCGCTTTCTGAAGAACGAGATCTGAACCCAACCACACTACAACTTGTGAGCACTGGGAATAGATTTGTCCCATTTTCGCAACCTGGCTACCCCTCTCCACAGTATCGTTCTGGTTTATGCATATGGCATCAACCCAGATCAGCCTGATGCCCCGGGTTGGACGCAGGTACCGTAGCATCGCCCAGCAATTCTTGGTCTGAAGGAGGATGTCCCAATATTCGCCGATGTAGATTGGTTGGCATCTACTAATGATTAAGTACGAGCGTTTCGAAACTCAAAATAATACTAACAAACTACTTTCATTGTCCTCACCGCCCCATGTATAGGAAATTGCCTCGTAGTCTGGGCAGTTATCGTCTTGATGTACTTCGAGATTCATGTGAAGTAGATGAGATGTAGACTCATTTTGGACGGCAGAGAGGCAAATCGACCGGAACTCATCAGGAGCTAACGCACGCCCATAAATAGGAGACATTTGCGTCGTGATTTGAGGCTCGCTCTTGCCATGTTTCGGCACGATTGAGGTGGTCACTGGTTGTATTGCTTGGCCTTCGTCCTGGCGCGACGGTCTCTCAACTTCAACCGTCTTTCCATCAGGCTGTACCCGCACATATCTTACAGCAGACGGCCATGTAAGGTTCATCTTCCCGTAGGGTTCGTCTAGAGGAGGGGCTGGAAACGAGCTTGAAGCGCCCTGTTCCACGCCCTGGAGCACCGTAGCCGCAGAGCCACCACAACCTCTGCAACGAGGTGCTGAGCCGTCAGTGATGTATACATCTGGACTCTGGCAGTACTTTTCATGCCATCGACTCATGTCTAGAAGCGTGACTCGTTGTGACTTCTGCTGGTCGGATAGGGCCCTCAGCCCAGTATGTTAAGTTATTTGAATCCTATGTAGGATTTCTGGACAACTGGGGTTGACCGATTGATCTGCTAGGCAAGGTCAGAACTATGCAGATGCATTGCAATGAGGTGTCCAAGTCTGGTGTCTATGCGTCGTGGAAATTTTGGTTCATAAAATTTTGGAAAGGGCAAGGCTATAGGCAGCTGAAATGCGAGATGGTGGGGTGTCGTGAATCAATTTTCTCATTCTTGAGTGCCGTATAGAGTTAGTAAGCTTACTACTCCTACTTAGGCGCTAACCACCCTCGGCTTAGCCTTGCCTTAGTCGACTCGCCTCAGTAACTTAAGCACCCTAAGCAGCTCACCTAAGTAGGCCTAATTATCTTTAAATAAGATTAAGATAACGGCACAAGCGATTACAAGCTAGCATAGGGGCATATAGAAGTGCGTATAGTAGACTAAAAGAATCAACTTATAGGCCTACTACGAAGGAGAATCTAAAGATAAAGAAGAAAGTAAAAGGTTCTCCCCTAAACCTGTAACGGCACGGGCGATCACAAGCTAGCAAAGAGGCATATGGAAGTGCGTTTACTGGGCTAAAAGGATTGATTCCATAGGCCTAGTATGAAGGAAATAAAGAAGATGAAGAAGAAGAAGAAGAGAGAGAAGCTAGCTAAAGGAGAGGAAATATGCCCGCGCGGCCGCGCCGTAAGCTAAGACCCCTTAGGGAGCTCAGGGGTAAAACCCCGAAGCCACGTGACCTAAAGACTCGTCGTTACACACGTGCCCTGCCCGGTGGTTCGCTGTTGCCCAACGGTTGCCGAACGGTTGCCCGTCACTCGTCTCGTTCACAAACACCATCACCACGGTAGGCTAATATGGACAGAGCCAGTCAAGTGCTGGCGCAAGGCGTGCATCCTGACGTGCTGAGGACGAAAACATCTATTTTTGTTGATTTGATTTGATTAGCCTTACTTAATCAAATCAAATCAAAATCAAATCATTTGACACACTGCTTCCTTTGGTGGGCATGAACATTCACGGCAGCTGAACTTGGGGGCCATTCTGTGCACTTCAATTGGCCAGCGTGTAACGCCTCTTGCAGCCGCAGTGGTGCCTCCTCACTGTGGGTGTATTAAGTAACTCCCCCTTTTCTTAATCTGAAATTTATTTTCATATTTGGAAAGCGGGTTAAAGTCGATAACACACTGCTGTTCGAATTGCATCTCACACTGTCTGGTTCTTTCGCAGTTATCTCAAGCATCTTACGGCTACTAATTTTCAAACCGACTGATAATCTTATTCGGCAAACGAGGCCTGCGCCATCTCCTCTCAAGTTGAGGCCAATTGCGAAGGGTGATTCCACATACTAGCATGGACGACCGCCCTACCTTTGTCGAGCTGGACGACCCTGGGCGGAACGATTGCGTAGAGGAACATGTCGTGTGTTCCACATGCACGACAGCCCTGACGAAGTCAAGACTCCTCAACCCCACTCGAATTACTAAGTCGCAGATCTACGACACCAACGAGAACCAGTTGCCGACGCTTCTGCTGAAGAAAGCAAGGTCTTTCCCTTTTTTCTCGGGGTTTCAAAAGGCACTATCCAAGGCTAATTTCAAGCGCCTAACGCATCAGTACGATCGAGAAGCGTGGGCTCACCACAAATCTCCAGCTGAACTCAAGAGATCCTCAGATAACGGATGCCATCTCTGCGCACTGCTATGGTACAAGTGGCCCCCCAGAAAAAAGGGAACGGATAGTGGTAAGACTCAAAGGCTAGAGCTCGCAAACTGGCCTCCTTTTTTTATATGCATTAGCGCTCCACGCTTCAACGGAGCGATAGAGGAAATCAAAATTGAGGTTGCTAATTATCCTCTGGGGCATGAAGATAAGGATGGCGATATGACCGACGAGGATAAAAACCTTAGACTACGGCAAGAACTTAGACAATCTCTCGAATCTATCGACCTCTCGACTGTTGAGTGCAATGGTTCCAAGTTGAACAATACCAATTCTCAACTATCCGAAGTTGATGCCGATATCCAACGCCTTCACTACTTGGCTCATACGGCAAAATCAACTGCCTCCGACTGGACCATTGGCCTTGCCAAGTTCTGGCTTCAGTCTTGCATAAACGGCCATGCTCGCTGTCCCAAGCCCAGCAGCCATCTCCCAAGCAGGCTACTCGACCTGACCGAGCCATCAAGAGCACGGGTCATAGAGACACACGATCTTCGCGAGGTGGAATACTTGACTCTGAGTCATTGCTGGGGAGGCGCAAACATGTTGCTGCTAGAGTCGAGTACCGCTGACAGCTTATTCTCTGGCGTCGGCTTGAGTACGATGCCCAAGACTTTCAGGGATGCCATTCATATCACGACGAGACTAGGATACAATTATCTGTGGATTGACTCGCTATGCATTATGCAAGATTCGGCTGAAGACTGGTCGCGAGAATCCAGGACCATGCATCAAATCTATCGGCATTCAGTGTGCACAATTGCCGCACTCGCAGCATTTGACGGCCAGGAAGGCTGTTTTATCAAGCGAAATCCTCTCCAGTACCGCGAGTGCGACCTTTCTGCCATTACCGAGTTACCCCTCCGGATACAAGGAGAGTACATGTACAGTGTGCGTGTCGAAGGCATGGGGCCGTACTTAAGACGCAGGCATGGCGATGGCGGACTGCAGGGCTCGGTCCTGCGACTTCGGAAGCGGGGATGGGTATTCCAGGAAGACCTGCTGTCTCCGAGGACTCTCTACTTTGGTGAGGATGGGATCAGGTGGGAATGCCTCGAAATGAACAGAGACGAAGCCCACAATCCCAGTGGTGAATGCGGTTGTGGCTCTCACCACGATGACCCATACCTATTCAAGCAAGATTTTGCGATTCTGGAAAGTAAATTTTCAACAATTGCTAGCATATGGGAAGACTACTACCCGTCTTTCCACAGCAAATGGTGGTCAATCGTTGAGCAGTACAGTCAACTCTCATTGACGATACCGTCTGACAAACTCGTGGCGATCAACGGGCCTATCCGGGCAATCGAATCACGCGGAAGCTTGACAAATTTAGCAGGACACTGGAAGGAGCATCTGCCCTTAGACCTGCTGTGGATTGCTGGACTGGGTGGCATGCGGCCTAGTAAGTGCACCAGGTCGGAAGAACACCGAGCCCCATCGTGGTCGTGGGCATCCATGGGTGGGCCGATTGAATTCATATGGCTATATAGGATGCTCGAGGTGGATGAGGAGAAGAAACGGTTCAAATCCGAGTTCGAATTGGATGCCGAAGTCTTGCACGCTGGCGTAGTCCTGCTTGATGCTGGAGAGCTCTTTAATGGCCAGGAAGGAAGCGGTTCCATCACGCTGTCAGCCCAGATGAGGAAGTCAACATGGGGAGAGGGGAACGCGGTCGAGCGTAGGTGGTCGCAGAGGTCTCGCATCGTGTCTAAGTGCAATTGGAAGCAAGATGATTACCGCCAGAATCTAGACGAGGTCTGGTGTGTGCTCATCATCAGGGCACAGATCCGCTTTGACTCTACCTTTATAGAAGATGCCGGTTTAGTCCTTATTCCACACAAGACATCTGTCGGGTGTTGGTCTCGAATTGGTGTTTTCTCACAGTTCTACAAGGCAGATGATGGAGATAATCCTCTTGTATTCTTTCCTAGGAATGGTACCACCTCAGCAAAGGAGGCTATTCGAATTTTGTAGAGCAAATAGCATCTCATGCCTCACGTTGGTTGGGACGCCCATTTTGACTGGACTTGAGAGGAAGAGGATAATAGATTAATTTCGATTTTGAAAGTAAGAAGTAATTGAAGAGTTTGCCAAGAGTTGAAACGCATTTTTTCCCGTTCAATCCAGACAGAGTCCTCAGAGATATGCCGAAGCCCCCGCCGACCTGACTATTCCGAAAGCCGATGAGGTAAAGGTAGGGTCTTGTCCGCAAGATGCAGGAATACAGACGTCCGTGACGCCAGTGTCAGCAGACGCTTTCATGTCGCTACAAAATCTAATCATTCAGCGGGATGCTCATGCGCTTGATGACACGAGCAAGCAGAGCTTACAGAGGCACGTACGGAAGATCACTAAAGGCGCCCAAAGATGCCTTGCCACTGGTTTGGGCCTCGTCAAGGAATACCAGACAAATATCAAGCTGCTTAGAATAGGGTAACTTAGACGGAGAGCGCACGATTCAGACTAGCTTCAAGAACTGGTGTGACAAGTAAGGAATCAAATATGAGATCTCGTCGCCTTATACCCATGAGCAGAACGGTGCTGCTGAACGAGCGAGCAGGGAAAGAACTTCAGAATAAGGCAAGGGCATTAATGCTCCAGGCGAACATTCCTATGGAGTACTGGCCAAAGGCACATCGTGCCGTGGCATGCCTCCTGAATAGGACTCCTTCAAAGCGACGTGGATACCAGACGCCTCCCGGCGTATATTCGGCGCTACTTAGAGCAGCACTGTCCATCCCTTGAACTGGCATGCAGGTGTTTCGATTTGTGTGGGTGGACTATTGTTCGCCGGGGTGAGAGTGGTCAAATTTGGGGCCAAACTTAACATCAAGGGTTGAGTGGGTGTTCCAATCACGATCTTAGCAGGTTTTCTTTTGCTGGTCGGATGGTTTTCATGAAACCGAACGCAATCAATTGATCAGAATTGGAAATATGGTCTTGAAATCAAAGATAGAGAGCCAATTCAAGTCTTTCTCGATATTATTCTCCAAATCTGTCAGTTCGGTTGAGTGGCGTACGGAGTCAAAAGTAAGTAGAAGATATCCTCCCTTCGAGGCTAAGTTTACTGAAATCCGAGTGGAAATGTTCGAAATCAACCCGGTTTCTCAATCCTTTTTGTTCTCAATTCTGTATGACCTTCGAGCTCAATGTCATCCGCATCTCTTCTAGAATATGCCGCTTCGTTTCTTCCTCAGTTTTCAGATCCCACAAAAAGGCATTATGTTATCTCGACCTCATCGATGTCTTAGACAACATCAGCCTCACCAAGACCCCAGTTTGCCGCACCGGTCCAGCGATAGATTGTGAGGGCCACCCAAAACAGAAGCTCGCGGGCCCAATGCGCCCAGGGCCCCGTCTGGCGGCGTTGGTTACCGCGAGACGTTGCCTGGCGGGAGAACCGGTCGACCCGGAGGCGCCGTATGTGGGTGAACTTCTCAAAAACAGTAGCCAAAGACATCTTCTCCCGAGTAGGAGGAGCAGCATTTGGTTGAGCGAGAAGGAGAAGCCGGGAGAGCAAGAAGACATCTTCGAGGGCCTGTGACACACCTTGGCCCACGTGCGGGGAGATTGCGTGAGCGGCATCTCCCAGGAGCAGGCAGCGGCCGCGAAACCAGGTCGTTTGGACATTGCGGTTGAAGGTGGCGGAGGAGGAAGAGGGAGAGGGTGGTGGTATGCGGAAGACCGGGAAGAACTTGACGGTCTTGGTGGCGTCAACCACGTCGCGCATCAGCTTTCCCCAGGGCGACGTGCTAGGGGTGCAGCTGAGTATCGAGAGCAAAATGCTCTTGAAATTGTCTTCGGCGCTACTAGCGTGTTCTTCCCAGCCGTCGCGGCTTGCGGTTGCGTGGCAGTATCTGCAGAAGTGGACGAAGAAGCAGATGGGATCGGCACTTCGTATGAGAGGAGCCAGTAGAGCACGTCTCCGGCTGCGGTGCAGGGAATGACTCCGAACAAGCCATTTGGAGTAAAGGTTGATCCATGAACATTTGTAATAGATGAAGGAGGGAGATCAGAAGTCGAAACAAAGCCGTACATCGTCGAGATACCTGTATACTCAGGTACCACTGCAGGGTCGACATACAGGCTCCGCAAGGCTGAGTGGATACCCTTAGACTCAGGATTAATTTTCCCTTTCGCTGGTTCCGTTTTAGTCTGCGGATGTGAGCAAATGCTGCTTTAACCTGAGCTGAGGGCGAGCATACCTGAGCCGAAGATGAGCGTACCTGAGCCGAAGATGAGCGTACCTGATCAGAGCCTGAGCGAGCCTGAGCAAAGCCTGAGCAAAGCCTGAGCAAAGCCTGAGCAAAGCCTGAGCAAAGCCTGAGCAAAGCCTGAGCAAGCCTGAGCAAGCCTGAGCAAGCCTGAGCAAGCCTGAGCATCCTGAGCATCCTGAGCACGCCCTGAGTCAACCTGCGTACCATAATATGGAGCCCATTTTGGCCGCCTGTGTGTTCCGGCTACAGTTTCATTGCTGAATTTTACCCGGGAATCTGTTTTTGCTCCCTCGTAGGGTTTCTTAGAGCAGATTTGGGTTATCTCATAAATCAGACGTTCCGCATAGAATTTTACCGAAGAATTACAAAGGTCGATTTTCATTGGCTCAGGTTTACGGCACTCTTACACGGCTAGGGGCTGGGCCGCAGCGGTTCCCCAAGCTAGGTTTGACCTACGGAAGCACCTCACCAGTCAAAGAACCTATTGTCCTTTACCTTCCAGCCAACGGAATCCGTTTACGATTCGACGGGCCAGAGCAAAGGCTGCGGCTGATTGAAGTGCTGGACTTCACAAAGAGCCACCTAATATATAAAGACAAAGATCGTTTTACGGCCAGCTACCGCTGTGCAGACAGCTGCATCGTCATTAGAATCAGGCCCTGCGTTTAGGCATATCTATAATCGGCTACTAGGGCCAACTTTTCTGGGGGAATACATCGAGCCTGAGGTTGGAGATGAAAGGGGCATGGGACTCTATGCCTTGTCATATCCCGGAATCGCATTCTCGTTTTCCCTGCACAAGTCGGCATAGTCACTGAAAAAAGACTTCGTTTCCTTGTTATCTTCTTCTACGAGCCATCCAGCTGCATCTATGGCCATATTTAGGGGAGAATCATGGCCAGACGCGCGAGAACGACTTTATTCGCAGACGTTGGATCCTTGCGAAAGCTTCACTACCCTTATGAAAATCAAAGAGCCAGTTGCAGATGAAGTGCTACTTGTAAGGATTCACGGAGAAGAACGGTTAGAGCTTGTGCGGCCAGATGACATTCCTCTATTCTGGATCAAACTTGGCATGACTTCTCCATAAGAACTTGTCTCTACCCTAGGTCCCCCAGATGCTATATATTGAAAGAATGATCAGCGCATGTCTATACACAAGGCTCGTCCAGCTTCCAGAAACTATTCGCGACCTGACCCAAGTGAGATGAGGCTCCAAGATGACTCTACTAACACTGACCAATCATCTGCTCACACCGCGACGGATGACTTAGGTGACGAGGATAATGAAGGTAAAGTTATAGGAAGCGTTTCTGGGGAGTGTTTCTACAACTATTTCTATTATGGTTTCGACATCCTAATCTCAAATCCCACCACGCCTTTATAATGTCCGCCGTCAAAAAGACCAACAACAGAAGCAGGTATCCTCCTATTAGATACATTAAATCGTCTTGTTGCGACGAAATTGATCTTACACGGCAATGTGCCTGGCTTATACCCGTTCAACCGACATCGGCGCTGTAGATGGGAGATTAGGTAAGGGAGAAGACACTATTAATTCTGAATCTCTATTCAAAGACATTGAGAGTAGGTTACATGAAGAATGGAAGAGTATCTACAAAAACGCTGAGGAAGCAAAGGCTCGACAGCGCGGAATGGTGCTAAACCGCGATTGGGGGTACAGTGCTGGTAGCAGCTGCGAGTTACTGGGAGGATGGGAAGAGAGTGTTGGGGGGAAGCGTACCGACCCGACGGGAACGGAGGATGTTAGAGGGTTAGGGAATATAACCCTCTTTGGCTTTCCAGGGTTGGTTTTCGAGGTACTGAAGAATGGGATAGTGAGTGGCCTAACTGTCTTTTGATAGTGCATGAGAGGATCTTGTCGGATATATAGCGTGGAGTTCTATTCTGAGTCAATGATCGCATATTGGATTCATTAATAAGGTGGCATTTTTTTATCGAGGCATAGAGATACTTCGATCCATACAAATAGTGCACAGCCATGATTGAGATTTAACACCGTCTTGAAGACAAGCTTAATAAAATATAGTCGTCGGAAGGCGAATATTTACCAGAATTGGGTTTCTAATCACTGTGTGTAGTGATTAGTGATTGATAGTCTCGTTTGGCCTCAACTCCCGCCTCGACACTATTCAGTATATTTGAATCACATTGTTCTGGCATATGAATCATTGAATGATATGCCGCTTTAGCACCAATTTGCGCGGCTGAGTGATTGTGTTGGTTCTTGGAACAAAGTACGGTATAAGTGTATGGGTCAGAATGAGTGTGTATTACTGTCTGCTGTTCTACATACAAAACCAAGGGGTTTATATCCTCACAATGCATAGCGCATTACGTTGCAACCTACGTAGAGTATACGTAACGTCTACGTAACATCTTACGTAGCTGTAGGAACGAGCTATTGATCCTGTTGATCCTGTTGACGTACACAATAATGCATGTTCGGAGTTAGGAACCGACAGATTGGCTGGACGGAAACAAACCTCCAATCCCGCACCACGCTACATTTGACTAGAGTCCTATATATATACGAGTTTAACTCTCCATTACTCCCTCTCCTTCTCTCCTTAGCTTAGTATGCTCGTTTTACATGCAGAATCTATGGGATCAAGATACTCTGTCCTTCGCTGGACTCCCTTCCTGACATAGTCCATACGTGCCGTCACAGACCCCTTTATAAAGTGTTAGGGATAGTAAGAGCTCAGTGGTAAATCTATGGTGGAGGAAGTCTATTACGCAGTTAAAGGAGACTTTTTATAAATCAGGCGTGAGGGCGAGGGCGAGAACGTGATTTTCTAGTAAGAGGGTTTAGGGTGTCTAGGAGTTGCCATAAGATATAACTTATAAAAAATTATAGGAGGTTTTGTGACAGATGTCACCTGACTTCCTTTTCCCTGAGCCGGGCTCGGGAAAAGGATTATGGCCACAGACGACCTCCTGAGGCTTATGGGTGTGTAGCAGGCCTCTAGCGCCTGTATCATGTATATATACCACCTGCCCTCCCTCTCTCCTTAGTTTCGTATCTTCGGAATACAGCAGTCTACGATGCCTTTGCTGTGCTTTCATCGTACGTGCCGTCACAGGTGTTAAGTTGTATATAGATTTCAAAATGCTTAAAGTCAAGGTACGTATTATTCCCCCCACCCGATATACAGGGTTTTCCAGCGCGTAGGGATAGACGTTATAATTAAGCAGCAGAATAAATTGTTATAGCATTTCCCAGTGACCCAGCTCTTAAATTTTAACGTGATATAAAAGCTATAGGCCAGCGTGAAATCCACCTCCTCTTATCATCAGGGATGCGTCTTCTGAAGAGCTTCCGGTTGCATTGACAACTTTCCTAAGCATATCAACTAGGTCATGTTGCGTTATAGTCTTTTTCCGTCTAGACCACCCCAACTCAAGTGGCAGACGTTCATTCTCTGTCATAGCACCATATCAGCTTTCCTATATGGCAATACACCAAGCCCTCGGCTGGAACTCAGGTCTTACCAAAGAGATACTCCACCCATGCTCGCCTTACTGTCCCCGTTGCTCTGTCGCCTAGAGCAATCATGTAGGCAGCCGTTTCTCCAAAGCTAAACTTTCTACCGGTTTTGGTGAGGGTGAAAGTCGGGTTGGTAGCATTTGAGGTGTGCACGCGAGCGAGTCGAGCTTTGGCTGCCATTTCCACGTCGATGATTGGTGCTGTCCAATACGATCTGGTTTCTTTGAAGATTGTCTGATTGAAACTATAATCATTTCCGAAGTAGTAATCTCCCCGACTGTAGTGCGCCTAGTCAGTTGGTAGTCCTCGTATTACGCGCTCTGTTTGGAAGGGAAATACAAATATTGAAGAATTGAAAGACACAGCCACCTGATCAATCTGTCCAGTGCATCGAACAAAATTCTAGAATATATCTCTAAGATATAGTAACGCTTGAACGAAACAGTTACTCACCTTAAGCTGGCATCATGCTCCAAGATATTGTGGCGGCGAAGATCATAGAGCGAGAAATTTGTGGCATTCGGAGCCGGATTGGTAGTAATGGCGTGGTGAAAAAGAAATACGCCGAGGCTTTGATTGACATTCAGGGCTGTATATAAGGCACTGACGGTGTCTTCTTCGGTGATGTTTTGTCCACTATGTGGTAAGAAACCGTGATTGGCTAAAGTGTTGAGCATTGGGCAAGGGCCTCGAACTACTAAATTTAGCATCTAAACTGACACTCTGGTCTTTCTGGGTTGAATCTTACCGTCATTTGGTCCAGGAGGCTTCCAGGTGAAGAAATGAGATACGGGAGATGAAGGACGAGCAACTGTAAGGGAAGCCCGTAAAACCGTAGCGGTGAAAAGCCAAAAAAACTTCATTTTCATGTCACGCAAAATGATGATCAAAGATGGCTGTCAAGACCGTATCGAACTCTGTCTACACTAAGTGAAATAAAGTCCGCCGATGACCATAACTTTATAGCGTCAGAGATGAAATATCCCTGTTGGCACCATCTTGTGCAAAGTGAAGACTTTCAACCAACCATGGTATAAACCTAGCCTTGTTAGTACGCTCAGGCCAGTCGCTGTTCTAACAAGCAATGCAAATTTGTCGAGCCGCGTCATCGCTTTAGAGTTGGTGGACTGCAAAGTGCGGCTTCCGCAATATGACGAAAACGAGAGCCAATTAAGGGTCGACAATCTTAGACAGCGTTTCGGCGACAAGAACCGAAACTGCGAAAACCGCAAGATGGCCCAAAATGTTGACCTTCTCGTATCAAACTCAACGACATCCTAAAATTAAGACTACGTCGGCAATTTTGTGGCCGATCCACATGATTGCGAGCGCTGCGGACAAAGTACTGGGGTAACACTTATGTTCAAAAAGGTGAACCAGGTGCTGTCGTCGCGATCAAGCTTTGAGACGAGACGAGATGGTTGGAAAGCCCAAGTCTTGTACGGCCTGCCGGCAGGCTAAGATGGGATGCGATGCTCGAACAAAAGCTCCAAATCCATGCTCGAGGTGCAAAAGCAATAAGTTGGAGTGCTGCTTCGTCAAGAACTTCAAGAGATTATCTACTAGACAGTAGGTGGAGCCACTATTCTATACTGCATTACTGGGGCTCATTATTTTGACACAGAATCGCACGGGACCTTGCCAACGAGCTTCACATTGTGCGAGCTTCGCAGAGTCCGGATGAGCAAATTACTCCGCCATCAAATCGTCAGTCAGCATCACTGTGTGCATCAGATGCTCGTTCCGTATTCCTCATGTCAATTGGCGTGGATCCTTCGACGGACTTTTCTTTGGGAGGGGTTTCCATTTCTCTGGGCGACACTCTTGAGTTATTACAGCAGTATGTCATTTGCACAGGTATCTCACAGCTCTGACCGCTCACCTCTTTGCAGCTTTGAGAAACACTACTACCCCTATGCAACCTTTGTAGCGCCCGTACAATCACTGGCCCATCTCGTCTCCAACTCTCCGCTACTCTTCTGGACGATTATATTAATTGCATCCCAACATCATCATTTGCATAGCCATTTGTATGAAGACTTATACTTCCCTCATCAACAGCTTCTAACTCCACTTTTAAACATCTCCATTCGATCAATAGAAAATGTCCATGCCATCATCCTTCTGTGCCTCTGGCCTATCCCAAGACGGCGCATCTTGCACGATCCATCATGGACCTATATTGGCATCGCTGTCAACAGTTCCATGACTTTGAATTGTCATAAACCTCCAGCGCAGAAACATACTTTATTGGAAATGGGTGACTTGTCTGGAAGCGTCGAGGTCCACACCAAATATCTTACTTGGTTGGCATGCTTCAGTGTCGGCACGCAGTGCGTTGACTCGCTTCATTTTCTCAACTAATGCTGAGACTATCGGCAGGATAGCTACATTCATAGGCTTCGTCCCTCCTATCTCGTCATCCCACCAGCTCAAGTATGTTAGTAAGGCCATTGACCAACTCTACGGCATTCTGTCAACCGAGAATCACGCCAGCTTTGCAATCTGCGAAATAATATGCAACTACAGTATATCTCTTGAGGATGTCGAAGATCTAGAAGCATATATTTCTCTAGTCAACGAATTTGATGGTAGACTTGATACCATCAAGCAAACGTACCTGGCTCATTGGACCCCTGAAATCCAAATTCAACTGCAGTTTGCAAAACTCAATCTCTACGCGGCGTCTGCCTTGCTACCATTAGGACGCACCTCTTTAGCTGATGCTCAAATTATTATCAACAGACAAGCTCTGTTTCTTCGAGGGATGGAATCAGCGATCACACTGATAGACCATATGAAAAATATGGCCATCTCAACAGGAAACGAAGGCCAATATCACACTGGCAAGCTTCCGTTTCTTCCCAAGCACTTTTTCACCAGCCTCTTCTTCTCCGCGGCCTTCCTCTTCCGGTCTTTCATTTATCTCCAGCCAATCGGCCACACTCACATAGTATGCGCCATTCAAGGCATGCGTGACGCACAGTTGATCTTCTCTCTCCTCCCACATCACCGTGATCACGCGAGAGCCGCGAGGATTATTGGCATACTCGTTGAAAATGCACAGACAGTGGACACTGCTAGTGATCGATCGCTGTTAGGGAAGCTAATTGTTACGAATCGACTTGGTGCATCGATTATGTGGGAAATATTTGCACGGATGAAGATGAATATGAATTCCGAGCGTAATAATTGTGAAGGGAGGGCTACGAAGAAGACGAGGATGATTGGGCCAGACCCATTACCTCTGGCGCCGGAGATGAAGCAGCTGGTTCAAAATTGTTGGGTACCGTTCATTACAGCGCCAGCTGCAGAAGAGCAAGAAGCAGGTTCTTGGGGGTCTTGGGATGTCGATTTGGATGACTTTGGGTTTGCCTTTGACCAGCAGATGCCGTGGCAGGTATAACTGGTGCTGAATGGCTACCTGTCCACAAGGCTACCTCTCAGGCACAGGTTGAGAGGGGGCTACATGAAGATTGAGGGGAATATCGACATCATATTTGAATTCTACCTGAATAATTAGTTTCGTCATTCCATGAAAAGATTTTACTCTCCTTGAAGAACTATATGAAATGAACGTCGAATTCTGCTCTTCTTCCAGCCACGGTGATTCAATCTTTCCACTCCTTCCTGATAGTACTCCTCATCTCGACCTTCCGCCAGCGTTGCTATCCTATTTCAACTCTCTGTTAGGGTCCCCTTTGATTAATAATGGACCTGATACTTCTTCGCGATTCTTCTACTAAGTGATAAAATCTCGAAGGTCCTGATGAATGTCTCCAAGCAGTAATTGCATCTCTTTCGCAGACACAATGAGGTATCCAAAAAGGCTTTTTCTATGCTGATTGTCATACTGGTCCGAATCCTTCTAAAGAGTGACAACCGCGGCGGTGACACTCTTTAGATCACTATCCCAGTCATTTAAATCCACGAGCCTACGGAGAAAGACTAGGCCTTGGTTCCGGTAGTAGGAGCAGACGCTCTTCATTTGATACGTTAGAAGAGCATTGTAGAGCATCGTGACTGCCACCTCCAACTGATGCAGAATTGATCCGAAAGACTCCTAATCTTGATGTTGTCCTTGTGTAGGAGATGTTCAGTCAAGGCGCAGTACCAGTACATTCTCGAAACGACGTAGTTAATGCCCGTAAGATTAGATTTTGTCGCTTTTGGAGGGTTTAAGAGGATCTTGAACAGATATCAGTCGATACCTCAACTGGGCAACTAAAGAACGACTGCTCACCTGTAATCCAATGCAAATAGCAACCCTCGGAAGTGCAGCCTGCTGTATATTCTGAATCGCAAGGTCGATTATTCCCTTGGCCGAAGGGATGAATTGGGCGACGTTACCCACTGTATTTATTATCCTTGGCGCTGTGGAAACTTTAGCCTGGCCGTCTTTGACCAATTTCTTCCTGTATATCTGTCGCTCTATTGGGTCTCTTAGTTTGGAGGTATCAGGGGCTTTCTCGGCCGTGAGAACCGTCGTCAGGGTCTTCACATAAGCCCTGACAAGCTCCGAAGTTTCGTTGTCATTTTCAAGGCTCTCGTAAGCCTCATTCCAGAGTCTCTGGGACGTGGAAATAGCTTGGGTCTGTTGCACCACAAATTCTGTTGCTTGCAAAGGCTCTTTGGCCTGTGGACCAACCCCAGTATGACCCGGCTGGGCATCAGTGAAGGGTACGATTGAAGGTGGAACTTGAGTCTGTACAACATTGCTGGAAGAAGCCCTTCAAAGTTTCTTGTGGAGCGATTGTAGAGAGCTAGGGCTTTTCGGCTTCCGCGTCTAGCCTAGCGGAAGTTCCTGAGCGTCAATTACAGGCGGGGTAGTGGGGCCGTCTGGTGGATGCCTGCTGTTTTGTTCCTCCGGATTTCCTGCTCTCTTGGACCTGTGGCTCTTGAGCCGTTCCCGCAGCGATAGTTTGGTAGACATGGCTTCGACGCAGATTGAAGAGACTGGTAGGATAGCGACGAGATGATTGAAGGTTATGTGGAGTCGACGCGACGAGTTTCTTTGAGGCAACCGAGGCCTGAACTGTAGGCCAGCTTAACCCTCTGTGGCGGCCAATGGAATCGAGTAGGCATTGTAAATACGAGAATCTCGTGCCTCCGAGTGAGGCAACATGGGGACTCCACTGCGTTTTTGCCTGACATCGTTCTTGTATGTTTGAGGCTCTCCCGGTAGGGAGGCCTCTGCAAGGGCTTTACTGGCGCGGTCACTCATGAGGCATTACCTCCTTACCTTACATGGAGATGGGGATGGGGATTGGAACGACTTGTGACGGCACGTACGATGAGAGCATAATGAAGGCGTCGTAGACTGCTGTATTCCTAAGATACTAAGCTAAGGAGAGAAGAGAGTCTTCGAGAGGGAGAACAGGTGATATATATACATGATATTAGCGAATATAGGCGCATACAAGTTTATGCAGGCCTGCTACGCACCCGTAAGCCTCAGGGGGTGGCCTTGGCCGCAAACCCCTTGCTGTGCCGGGCCCAGGAAGAGTAAGTCAGGTGATATCTGTCGCACGACTGAGTGGCAGGTGCAGAGGCAGGCACGTATATAGAATAACTTAATACAATATTTTATGTGAGTTTCGTACTGTATAATATGCGATATAATATGAGTAATTTAGCCTATAATGTGATATTATATAAGCACCTCATTTGCATAATAAGAACCACTTATCGTTGATGCTTTTAGCAAGTAACTTCCTGAAATCACGTGTGATTACACAAGTCCTGTTGATAAGTGCGCGGGCCCTTGGGACGGCCGTAACTCTACAACCAGGCATCTAATCTAGGTCCCCACTAGGCTAGGAGCACTATAGAGGAGCCATGGTTAGAGCAGAGCTTAGAATGAGGCGGAATAGCCGGCTAGTCGTCACGGCAAGGACAGAGGCAGATCACGTGATGGCTAGGGGGTACAAGGCTTGGGGTAGGTAGAATATATGATAGAGAGACGTATAAGGACATAGATTTAAAGCTAAAGGGCTCTATGGAGCTATCCCAGCCCTCTCAGAAGCCACTCGTCGTAAGGGGGGCCAACCCTGCCGCCCCTAGCGCCCCCAGCGGCCCCGCCTGCCCTGCCCTCTCACTATGGGCTGCATAGAACGCTGACTAGCACCCTCCTGCTGGCGCTGGCGGCGCCGTCGCAGCTTATCGACGAGCTGGTTAAGGCTCCGGCCGGTACGTAGCTGCTCAAGCTCAGTAATAGCCTCCTCCTTACCACTCCCACGTACTATAGAGGCGTGGATGGCATTCTAGATAGCCTTCCGGCGACAGAACTGGACCTTGACCACATTCCCTGGGCGCCAGCGGCTCCCCCAGCGCTCCTCAAGCTTCCCTGATCGCCGGCTGGCCCGCCAGCCCCTCCTGCCACTCCTGCCAGGCGTCCCTGACAGTAAAGACCTTGGCCAGGGCTAGAAAGACTGGTAGGCCTGGCTCTGTAGGGGCAGTAGGTACTGGCAGCGCTGGCTCTTGTGCTGATTCTGGTGCTAGCGCTAATACTGGTACGGATGCTGGCGTGACAGTATGGCCTACAAGCCCTAAAGGCTATATAGGCCCTGTGGAAGGCCCTGTGCCAAAGTAGCTCGTCACAGAGGTTACGGTGGTTATAGGGACCTGGCCATGTAGGAGGGCGTCTAGGCTGCTTTGTAGGCCCTAGAGCCGGCTCTCAAGCCGACCAATGAGCTGCTGGCTGTTCTGGAGGATCGCCTCACGTGAGCTCTCTAGTACTCCGCTGAGCTCTGGTAGCACCTGCTGTAGCAGTAGGCTTCGTGGCTCAGTGCTTATAGCTACCTCTGCTCAGACAGCCAGGGCAAAGGCATTCCAGGCGGGCCCATAAAAGGGAGCATGGGCAAAGAAGGGCAGCGTGGGGTAGTGTGGCTATAGGACAGCCAGGTCCTGTAAGAGCACTACCCAGAGGTGCCACATAAGCTTCAGAAAGCCGTCTGCTGCTAGGTCGTTCCTCGTCTAGCCTACCGTCTGCCTAGTGGCGGCGGCAGGCGCGGGCCTCAAACCGGGGCTCCTACTCCTCAATCCAAGGCCAGAGCTACTTCTAGAGGTCAGCTAGCGGCTCATGGGCAGCACGGGCCAGGAAGTAGTCGCCTGTGGCAGTAGAGAAGCCAGCCATGACGTGTATAAACTGCCGTGGCAGGTGGGTTAGGTAGGCCTGGCAGAGGACGCTCTGATTCCAGCGGCCAGCCTAGGAGATCTGGGCTAGGGAGGAGCCATGGGTCTCAGCTGCCTGTGCGCCTGCTCTCTGTGGCAAGTGTGTCTTCTTAGGCGAGACTAGGCCGGCTATACCAAAGACCCGCCAGGTCTCCTATAGCTGGGTTAAGTAGGACAGCTCCTACTCACGGTCCTTCCTAACCAAGACCTTAATTCTATACTAGCTGCTCCAGTGCCGGAAGGAGGGAGGGGCCTCGCCAGTAATATGCCAGCGCCAGAAGAAGAGCTGGGCTAGGGCGCCCTTGGTATAAAAGAGGGGGTCTTTATGGCGTAAGGAGCCCATAAACTCCTTCCTTACTGTCTTGTTCATCTTGCCATCCTATAAGAGGCTTACTAGGCAGCTGTATGGGCTTGGGCCCTCTGAGGGAGGGTAGTCAAGCAGGACAGGTCTGTGAGCTCTATCTTCTGGCGGTTCTCTCTACGCAGGAGGTAATAGTGGCCAAAGAGCAGGTCTACGCGTGTATAGAGGTTCTGGGGAGTCGCCGCGGCCCTACTAAGCAGGAGATCCTGGATCTGGAGCCACTCCTCAGGGGAATAGCCAGCCTGAATGCCATCAGTCCCACGGTCCTTAAAAGAAGCCCGGTAAAGCTTGCCCTACTGCCTGCCCCACTGCTCTAGGAAGCCACGGACGGCAGCGCCGCGGGGGTTCTCTATATTACTATTGCCGTGGGCTACCTCAAGCCGCCAGAGCTTAATCACGGCTGCGACATAGGCATCTACTGTGCTCTTGGTAAGTAAGGGCCCTTCTGGAGGAGCCATAGTCGCCTCTACAGCCGGTGCCAGGGCCAGAGGGGGGACGTAGTCCTCGCGGTTGTCCGCAAGCAGCTCAGTAGCCTCTGTCAGGGGGACTTCAAGAGTCTCTGCCAGGGCCTTGACCTCTGCCAGGGCCTGGGCCTGCTCCTGGAGCAGCTGCTGCTCGGGCCCGGTTGCCGTCGCCCGTGGCTTCCGTGGCTTCCGTGGCCGTCTCGCCGGCAGTCTGACGCGCCGCAAGAGGATGTCCTCATTGAGCCAGGCCGCCAGCTTGTCTGGGGTAACCTATGTTGATCCAACTTATACTGTAGGCAAAGTACTGAGTATATTTTTAGAAAGTGTCCACTTTGGGTTCCTTGGGAACTTGTTTGGGCTCCTTGAGCATTGTCGTCAAAACTTGACAAAACTGATGTGAGAGAACAGAGGTCGGATCGAGTACGATTGGTTAAAAAGCGAGAAGTCAAAACACGTGACAATGTGGTAAATCTTGCTCAGGATGCTCAGGGTGCTCAGGTGAGTTGCTCAGGGCTCAGGGTGCTCAGGTTGCTCGGGTGAGTTGCTCAGGTTGCTCAGGCGAGTTGACTGAGCCAGGGTGATTAGCGCCTGAGCAAGAGCGGCAAGCTCACTAACCGAAAGCGAAGTCAGAGAAAGAGAAAATGAATCGACAATACCGTCACATCCAAGTAACATATCGGCCGTATCGCTGGTTCCGTCGGCGAAGACAATCTCGACTTGACCGTGATGGCCGTTGTTGCTGGCACTTGAGTCATTGATAGCGGTAAGTCGCTTGCCGTAATAGACTAGAATACCCTCATCAAGGACTGCCGTGGCCAGGACATCCATCAGATCAGTGCGTCTGACCCGTAGAGCGGCGTAGCCTGTCCGCTTCGCGCTCCATAATCCCAAAGAAATGTCACCGAGTGGCTCTCCACGGCTTGAGTACAGGGTGCCAGTCGTCGTCGCTGCTGCTCGCCGCACAAGCTCGTCGTACACGCCCAGTCGGTCAAGGAGCCGCAGCCCATTGCAAGGCACGATAACAGCTCCTCTGAGGGTCGAGGGGCCCGAGCGGACTTCATACACGGTAATTGACGAGATGCTATTCCTTCGTTTGAGGCACAGCGCTGCTGCGAGTCCAGACGGACCAGCACCGATGATGAGAACCTGCGATATCAGTAACAATCAGCAAATACCAACTTCTCTGACAGTGTGACACCAAACAAGACGTTCAACTTACCTTTCGAATATCGGTCATTCTGTCTTGCAGCCTGGCTAAGGCAGTTTTGCAGCGGTAGCAGCCGACGTTTTCTCCTTTGTGCAATCGCTGGGCTGGCGAGGCTACTCTGCTGCGAGACTCAGTCATGGCATGGCAGACATTTGCACTCAGAGGATCCATACCAGGTATCTCGTCAAATCGCTGTTTCAAGCATTATCCCGAACGCGTTAGCGCTGGTCGCGCGTTCTCTCACCATTGATGAAGGTGAGTAGGGACAAGCACGTCCGCAAGAAAGGGATGGTATGCTTAGCCACAGGGCTGGCAGCCAGGCAGCAACTGGCGGGAAGAGAACGGTTGCATTATGTAAGATACAACGCTTTCACGTGACCGGGCGGTGGCTGAGGCCATCCTATCGGCGAGACTCACAAACTATTACTCAGCGGATACTTTTCTTTTTATTGGGCAACTCAGGTATAGGGTCTATCTTTAAATTATACTTGCATTGAATAGTCCGTAATGTTTCTTGGGGTGCTCAACTACTATTATCTGCCACGAGGCAGATTTGGTGTCGTTGTAAGTATTTCTTTGAAAGCCAAGCGCTTAATTTACACTTTTTGTCCGCTGGAATAATCAGCTCGAACTTCCTCCCGTGTTCGGATACCGGTAAGTGTGCTTTAACGGACCATGGGGATAAGCGACGCCTGAGTGACAGTCAGCAAATCCATACCCTCAACATGAGTTTCCCATCCCCCAAACTGGAATTTAGGATAGATACAGCTGAAATCATACCTAGATTCGGATGCTGGAGATAACCAGGCTCCGAAATATCAACCCTCCGGTCACCAGCCCATTGATCGACCAAGTCATAATTCACACACTCATGAGCACTAGCGAAATTGAGAGCAGGTTCCCTGGTTTCTCTGATCCATTGGCTTGGAAGGATTGTGATGTCGCTGCGGCACATGGTGCTCAAACGAAGTGTGTCGATACAATGCTCTGTAGTTATTGTAAGTCATCAGTCGAGTCACCAAAACTTGCTAGCTTACCGCTGTGCTCTCGATTCCGAACTAACATATCTGGTGTTGCATCAGGGAAATAGAATTCTGGGTATAAGTTCCAGCGAAGTCTCATCTAGGGTAAAGAATCAATATTAGGGAGCCGAGATAAAATGTTTGTGGCTTACGAGACAATGAAGCTCATGATGGACGTTCAAAGTAGCAAGGTAGCCACCGTCAGGAAGTTTTACGGGGTCGCGTAAGCCCTCCAATTGCTTCAGAAGATTGTGAGTTAGTTGATACTCGTGATAAAAATCCAAATACTTCAACTCATAATCAAGAAAGAAGGTCGAAATATGCGAACCTTCATTTCGTCTTCGGTAATGCGGAACACCAAGTCTAGGTCCTTGGTTAGAATATTCAAACAGTAAAGGGGACTATGATGAGAACTCACTCTTCATCAAAGCCTCCCATCTCCCATCTATCTCTGGCGTTGGAACTCCCGAGTACGGCCCAGTAAAGTTGGTAAATCCTTTCAGCAGTGGAAAGTGTTGCGCTTCATACTTCACACTCTCTCTTGCGGGAGCTTCAACAAATCCTCGCCATTAGCATCGCTATCTCACATCAATAAGTATGAGAGAGAAGACGTACAATATACCAATTCAGGCCCTGCAAACGTCTTCGCTTTCGTTTTCACAATGACAGCCCAGGCAACCAGAGTATAGCCAAGAATCAAGAACCCATGAAGCAAGAAAGATATTCCGATATTGCTGCATCGTGACCGTTTCGCATTGTGATTTGCTCTTGACACTCTCTCTTGCCGTACAATATCCGCTTCTTCTTCAAACGAAGAGCCACTTCTCGAATCGTCTAAGAACGGCGTTTCTTGTTCTTCTTTCTCAGACAACATATCGCAGTCTCTCTTTAATCTCAAATCCAGGAAGATACTTTTCAATAAAAGATAACACAAATCGAAAAGTCTTGTGAGATGGTAGATCCAAGACTTGGATCCCCTGCCGGGTAATTTGGGAGGCGAGTTTTCCACCTTCCTGATCGAAACAGCAGCGCATTAGTGCAGCAACCGGAAGGATAGAGACGTACACGTCAGAGTAGCCTATCGGGCACTTGTAATCGGCGTCTGGATATCCCACCTTCCTGTTTGTAAACGAAGTACGACATGCCATGTTCAAGAACCCCGCATGACGATGGATCTACGGTGGAGCTTTCTGATGGCTCAGCTTATTGTGAAAATAGTGAGTATTTTACACCATTTCTGACCGCAGACTCAGAGTCTTGAGCCACACAAAATCAGGTATGAATCTTGCCCTTGACATTCTCTTCCAATTACTTCGCTATCAAGGTAGCACAAACCTTCTGCCTTCTCGAAACGGTCAAGGAGTTGCAGCGCGGACGCGATCCTCCTGCAACCCCTTGATCCAAACCTCAACTTAACAGGACACAAACCTTTAGAATCAAGCTTTACGGCTTGCGGATCCTCCGGAATGAGCTTTTTCTTTGCCGGTCATACGCAGGGAGCTTTCTGGTTTGTTCGTCATTTCGCCTGCAGTGACGCCTAATCGTAACCTTCCTCTTCCAGCATGCAGCACGTCCATTCTTGAGACTCCACCATGACCCCACTGCTGATCCCCGAGAGTGATATCAGCTCGCTTTAAAGCGGTGAAAGCCGTTGCTAAATCTCCTCTAAGTACTCCTGTAGCTCCCGCAAACTTCAAAGCCCAGGACTTCTCACACACCTGACCTCTTTTCTAACACTTCATAAATTCACATTACACTCTCGTCGAGGAACTCCAATCGCAACAATGCACTTTCAAAAACTCCTCCTACTCCTGCCAGCCATGGCTCTGGGAGTAGCATCGTTGCCAACCAAAGGTAAGTAGAATTCGGGTCTTTATATTGAGAAGTGTGGCTGATGCAGTCAAGCCCGCGCCGTCGAGCTAGGAGGCGAGACGAACCAGCTCTATAACGGGATTTTTGCCGACCTCGATAAGCGTGAAGAGGTTGGTCCCGAAACCGACATCGTCTATCCCATCATCCTAGCAGATCTTGATAAACGTGCTGAGGTTGGTGCGGAGAGTGATATTGTGTATCCTAGCGTCCTAGCGGATCTCGATAAGCGCGAAGATGTTGGTCCCGAGACCGACATCGTCTATCCCATCATCCTAGCGGACCTTGACAAGCGCGAAAATGTTGGTGCAGAGAGTGATATTGTGTATCCTAGCGTCCTAGCGGATCTCGATAAGCGTGAAGAAGTTGGTCCCGAAACCGACATCGTCTATCCCATCATCTTAGCAGATCTTGATAAGCGTGCTGAGGTTGGTCCCGAAACCAATATCGTGTATCCGATCATTGAGGCGGATCTTGACCGGAGGGGAGCTTAGATGTTGATGTGCCATGATTGAGGAGTCTGTGCTGTGGTTATGGAGATGGAGATGGGGTTTAGGAGTGCAGAGCGAGAAGTGAGAGGGATGAATGAGGAATGGAGTTGAAGAGGGGTTGGGGTTTCTTAGGGTAGTATAGGCTTGTTGGAGGGTTTGAAGAGGTAGGCTAAATAGTCTACCTAGTTGTGAAAAGGATTCCAAGAAGTGAAGACCTTTCCCTAAAATGCAATCACTCGACAAAAGAAAATCATGAGATGAGCCTTACTAAGGAAAAATGAGCGCTAAAAGTCTCCACATGACATGTCCCCGTCTACTTCGCCTGCCACAAAAAGCTAACCGCCACACTGTTCTTTGACGACGATGACGTGTACACCCCCTCCTGCTCACCAAAGCCTGGCGTAGAAGACGAGTAGAACTTCGAGGTCCCCTTATATGCGAGATAGCCATCGATTGCCTGTTATAAAGTTAGTCAGTTTCATATTCTCCTCGCCAAACACCCATCCAGTTAAAACCTACCGTGAAAGTACTAGAAGCACCACCCCCGCAGCTGAACTCCCCACCAGAGACGCCACAACTTCCTTTGCTGGAGCTGAGCTTAAACCCGGTACTTGATGCTATTCGACAACAAATGTTAGTTTTAGTCTAAATCCAAGGGACGAGATGCAAACCATTAGGCGTAGCAGTATAAGCGGCACAAGTCCCATCCTTATACCACGTCCCTCCCGAGATCAGACATCCCTCCTGGCTGCCCCCCGTATAGGCATTAAGGTTTCCTCTCCCACTGAACACACTCCCGGTACCAGTCGGTGCCGAGCCGGCTGTGGTGGTAGTTGGGCTGCTTGGTGCTGAGGTCGTCGGGCTACTGGGTGTGCTTGTTGCAGCTGCGGAAGCGCTCGTTGAAGGGGAGGTTGGAGCTGCGGCTGAGCTGGAAGCGGGTGCTGATGAGCCGGCGGGTGTGGCGGGTGCGAAACCGAATTGGGGGCCACTGGCGTCGAAGACCCCGTAGTATGCGTTCTGGGAAGGAATGTTAGTGTGAAAGAGTAGTGGAGGGGAAGGGGAAACGCACGAAGAAGACGTCGCCGTAGATGTTTTGGGTGCCGCTACCGACTGATTGGAGAGCTCCGAAGCAGGTGCTGCCGGTTGCAACACCGAAGTTCATTAGTGAGGCAGGAATAGTAGCGTAGGTCGTTGGACCGATTAGGAATGAGAGGGTTGGCAATGTTGCGGAGCACGGGAAGGTGTAGCCTCCTTGAGAGCTGTCATAAGAAGAACCGCTAACTTTGGCGTACTGGAATTCAAGGGTTAGCAAAGAAAAGCCTGTAATTATCCTTAATTGGATTTACTCACGTAGTTGGTGACAGCTGTGTCTCCCATGAGGATCAAAGTGGTTCCCGTGTCAGAGATGGCAGTAAATCCAGATTGAGAGTAAGTCGTCGAGCCCACTTTGTACGAGGTGGATGGGTATTCCCAAAAGCCATTAGAGCTGTCAACTGCTGCATATTCAATGGTGCCAGTGTATTTGGATGAATCAGTGTATCCGAAATCATAAGCGCCGGTTGTGTTGTTTGGGAGATAGGCGGCAAACAGTGGAGAGTCAAGACCGGATTGAGCGTTATCAAAGAATGTCTTCTGCTGAGTTGGAGTGACTATGACGTGTTAGAATTAAGAGAATAATTCTTGAATTGAGATAAGAGTTACCAGTATTGATGCTGCTGAAAGCCAGACCAAGCAAACCGTCTGCTGCATCTTGCTGGAACTCCGATGAGATTTTGTTTGCGAGTTCAACGGCCTGTGTGGTAACGGTAGTGCCACCAACAGTGACAGTATCTGTTCCTACAACACCACTAGCGGAAGAGCCATCTCCGTACGAGATGGACCAAGTCTCGCCAGACAGTACTTTGTAGGTAGAGCTTTTAGATGAGGTGTAGTATTCATGGCCAGTGAGATCACTGGATGGAAGTAGGGATGAGAATACCCAACTAGGACTCAAGTCAGCCTCATACCAAGACAAAATCAATCACGTGTCTTACAGATCTGAGCTGCCCGTATCAAAGTCTAGATTCAAAGGTTCACCTCCAATTGTAACGGGGACAAGATATTCGCTTCCATCGTTTGGTACAGCAGTCACAGATCCATCTTGGCGCTTTCTGAGTGAAGATGTGAAGGCCTCTGGCATCTCCCTGGTGGGCTTGAGGTTGTACTTTGCATATGCTTTCAGCAAGGCGGCAGTGCCATTTCGCACATAGTTGTCGTTATGGACAGCAGGCACAGAGAAGCTAGAGCTACCGAAGAAACCGGATTTAGGGACAGGAGCAGGAGCAGCTTGAGAGACAGCCGCGCCGAAAGCGATGATAGAAACGATTGAAGACAACATGGCTGATAGATTCAAGAAGAGAAGACCTGGGTGGAAGAGACAGTATGGAGTGAGAAACATTGAGGGGAATTACAGCCCATCTTATAAGCTTCATCCTCATCCCATCATGCCGTTGTTTCATCCCGTTGTTGAAGATAATCTGATTGCGTGATGCTGAGTCGCTCAACAACGGACGCTTTTGGCACTTACGGTGGCGTCTATCAATCCTTCAACTAACGCGAAGCAGGCAGTTAGTTGGCTAAAGAAGCAGCTGCTTCATTTCAACGAGCATCGTCTGACAGCCCTTCGATCGATATGCCGTAGATTTGGATGCAGATCAGATCCAGCACCTTCCCAGACCAGTTTCTAGCCCGTTCCAGATCGCAGAGATAAAGGGGAAATTGCTCCACAGAAGGAGGATTGTGGTTACCTGGAGTGCAAGGAGGCTCGTTGGTGATTGAACAATGCTAGTTGTTATACCAGGTTCCAATGCAAGTTATGCTATATTAGAGCGGGGATCGGGACTGGGCCAAAGTTGGATTAAGGTTAAATCAGATCGACCAAGCGCGTCAGCGAGGCCAATTGCATGCAAACCGTACCTAATTCTGTTACAACTAGCTATTTGGTCATCTGCTACCAAACCAATCGCATAGCCCAGTCTGTTGGTGGTACAATCGTTCCAAAGCACTCCTATCTACTTCATTGGCTATCACATGCTTCGCTAAAACACGCCGTACATTTTGCCGGTTTCAGCCTTTGTGTGCCGAGCGCAGCTAGCTTCTAGAAGCAGGTGATAGGTATATAAGCTTCGCATCTAAAGGACTTATGCAGGCACGCGAACAAGGAATTGCATAGCCTACGATGATCTAGTAGCCAGAAGTACTTTTGAGGAAGCTGCGGCGCTCGGCGCTGATTGCGATAGATAAGTTTTTTGCACTTGTGAAGGTGGGGTAGATATGGGTTAAGCGAGAACTGGTTGCCCCTGAATTTAGCAACTCGCCCCTGAAAGTTTAGCGAGAGCTTGGATCGGGTTTCCTGTGACGTATCTCGATGGAATATATCCTCATACTCTCACGAAATGGTTTGGACGGCACAACTATGGACCGAATGAGCCTCGCAGATACCGGAGTTTATTTTCTATCCATCTTTTCGGTCCATTCGAGTCATAGCTGTAGCTTTAGAACGTGATGTCTAGTGACCTGCTGCGTCCTGATTGGCGCACCCGGAGTTTCGTGCCAAAAGCGTCTATCACATGATTCGGGACCGGTCTAATTCTCCCCCTCAAGCAGATATTAAGAGAAAGTAGAGGAGTTCAAAACAGGATATATAAGGGTCCAACATGCTCTCAACAGATCAAGTTATCAACATTCCTGCAAACCCCCAGCGCAACCATGCCATCCATAGCTTTCCGTCTCCACGTCTACCTCATCCGCCTCATCTCCTCCATATCCTTCTACCTCGACCGCCACCGCTCGACGCCCATCCCCCCACCCCCCACATTCACCCACTCGATCCCAACGCTCTCCAAAACCTCCACCATAAAGCTCCACTTCTACACGCCCTCCACTTACAACCGCTCCTCCCCAACCCCCCACAACACAATCATCAACTTCCACGGCGGTGCCTGGACCTATGGCAGCGCACAGAACGACGCCCGCTTCGCAGCCCGCGTCACTGAAGCTGGATACACATTCATCTCTGTCGAATACCGTCGATTCCCGGAACACGCGCACCCGACACAACTCGATGACTGCACGGCAGCTGTTCTCTGGGCCAAAGACCACGCAGCGGAATTCGGGATAGGGAAGATCGCGCTGTGTGGTTGGTCGGCTGGAGGCCAGCTTGCGTTTACTACTGCGTTGAAGGTAGCTGGGAAGGTGGAATTGGCTGGGATTGTGTCTGTGTACCCGCTGGTTGATTTCTCGGTTCCGAGACGGGTGAAGGAGGAGAGGCGTCCGGTGGCGGGAGAGAAGAGTAGGACGCCGAAGAGTTGGAAGGGCATTGGGGAGTTGTATGGTGAGGCTGCGGGGAAGGAGAGGGATGGGCCGTGGATGAGTCCTGGGGTTGCATCGGAGAAGATGTTGAGGGAGGGATTACCGGAGAAGGTGGCGCTTTATGCGTGTGAGTGGGATGAGTTGTGTGAGGAGACGGAGGTGTTTAGGGAGAGGCTCAGGAGACTTGGAAAGATTATTGGTGGGTACGTGGTTAACGAGGCGGTGCATGCTTGGGATAAATTCCCTACTTTTAAGAGAGGGGATGTGAAGAGGGATGAGATGTATGCGCATGCTGTGGAGGAGCTGAAGGGTATGTTTTGAGACATGCTGGGAGTGTGGGCACTTCCCAACCTTATCTCTCATGTGAGCAGCGCCGCATTCGCTCGGCTTCGGTCTGCTCACGTCTGCTCAGGTTAGCTCACTCTATTTACATGATGCGTGTAGCCAAGACTAACCTCACTAGATATTCCCAACTGTTAACGAGGGGTACGAGAAGGCCTTAAGCCTTTGCAACTTCTTTCATTTCTATCTCTTTCATAGCCTTTTGCTGTCGAAGGGATAAGTGTGGCACATTTGGAAAACATTTATTCCTACTTCTGGCTTTCTTCCTGATCTATTTAGACTTAACTTCCTCTGGTAAAGGAAAGGATGTCAGTTGGTTGCGCTTTGGCCCCCCCTTTACCCCACTTACCCCTTTTCCCCTTACCTCGGCAGTCTCCACTACTTTACGTGTATATAATATCAGTCTCCCCTTAGTTTTACTTAGTTTAGTCAATCGATCAGTTCTACGGCTGGGACCAACCGACAAAGGAAGCATGCAATATGAATAATTTACTTCAAAATGCCCCCTTAGCTTAGTACCTGAGCATGCACCAGCACCTCTCGATTCTAAGATTCCATAGACTAATCAATTGAATATTTGAACCTAGCTTAATGAGTAGTTTAATAGTCGATTCTACGGTCTGGTGGTCCTGGTCGACCCTCTGTTCGTTGACTTCTCCTCTACGAATTACTTGCAAATGTACCCCCTCTTCCTTGCTCACATAATAATACCATCTAGCTATCTGGTTTTACAGAACATTATTACGAGACACCAGGTGGGTTCAAAGCGCTCGATGTACCAGGACTTCTATGGCCCGTGTGAGGAGTAACAAATACGATCATTCCGCTTCTACCTCCCGAGCACGCAAGCACGCTGAATACATGTGATTGGGGACTGTACTCTATAATTGAGAAGCTGGAAAGGTATAAGGAAGGGTGTTATGATAGGTTTTGGTTGTGAATTGGACGAGAGGGGACAGATCACGTGACTGGTTTACCTTGCTATTTGTGGCTCATAGACGTAGATAGTTAACGAGTTACTATAACGTCCATAGCATTAATATAGAGCTATCTTCTTTTAGGCAGTTATGTTTAGGGGCCGAGCACCTAAGGGTAGTAGATCGTGAGAAGTGTCAAGTGGTATCATACACGTGATCTAAACCAAGTCATGCATCAAGGAGGGATTTTATTTTGCATTTGATGCTTAGAAACGGCCACCACAGGAGGCTGCGAAGTACCTTTCAATCGGAAGCCCGTTGCTCAACCTACCGGAGCTAAGGGCGAGTCGGCGAATTTTTGCAAGCTTTTAATAATTTTGATTTGATGGATGGATTAATTTGTGTTTGGGAGGGTGGGGAGTTCGGGCGTAGACAGGGTTGAAGACGACATCAAGTAAGGGTTTGCCTCCCTGGTTGGTTAGTTGGTTATCGCAAAAGGCTCATAGGATGAAGTGCCTTACCCCGTGTGGCTTGCAGATTCCGCTTACAATGGAACCCGCATTGAAATCTAGCCACGTGGTTGGATTTTGATGCGGGCTGGAGGTTCAACTAATGTACGGTCCTTTTTAAAGTCTCTTAGCGCAGCACCGTGTCGTAACGTGATGTTGGATGCACGGTCCTTTCACCAGCGTCTTATGAAATCCTCGTCGGCATCTTATTGAAGATCAAGTATATCGCATGCATAGTACTTCGTATGAAAAGGTGGAAATTTGCCTTAGCGCTCCATTTTCACGTTAATTACTGATCCTTTCCCCTCCCGTACGATTTGCTCTTCGTTCAGAATTCACAATTGGGCCCCAAATACATTATATCCTCGTTTGACAAGGCTGGCTGCACGTACATCTTCTCGAATCGCTTTCAATCGATCCCTAGGCCCTCTTAGTACCGAGTGATCACGCTGTGGTCCCTCGTATCCACACCATGAGCCAACTTCAGACCTGCGGGCATATTGTCACTACTCTACATCCTGGACCAGGCTCTTGGATATCCTCGGATGACAACAATGACCTTGTCAATCGACAGATGAATTTTGTGACGGCATCCTCAACAAGTTCCGAAGACTTCTTGACACGAAGTCATCAAGGCCCTCATCGCATCAAGAGCATGAATCAACCCAACAGCGGTGGGCACCTCGTTTTCTTTCAAGAGGTTCGAATCACCCCTTCAACACCTTCGCACGATATTCTTAGCGGTCAAAATATGGATTCTATGGTCGAGGCTCCATTTCGAGAACAGTTGTTAGATCATGAGTCACTCACTCCAAGCTCTCATCCAAAACGCGCGATCCAGACCAAGGATGGAAATCAAGTCGTGCATGCGGCGGTTGACTCACGCCAACCTGTAGATACGGATCTACTGATACCCAATCGACCTCCCACAGCTGAAGATTGGCACGCGTACCGCAACATTTTCACTCAACTCTACAAAGTCGAGAAGAAGACATTGAGAGAGGTGATGGGTATTATGAAGGACCAGTATCACTTTCTGGCGAGGTAAGTCTTATCAATCCCGCTTTTGCCACGCAGCTTTATTTTTTTTTTTCAAACGACCAAGTTTGCTGACCATTTGCTAGTCCAAGAATGTTCAAGCACAGGATCAAAGAGTGGGGACTAGGCAAGAACTATACAGCAGCAGAACGGAAACATCTGGCTCAATCAGTCAAAGGCAACGAAGGAATCGGCGAGGGCTGTCCCGATGAGTTATTGATACGGGAACCTGTCCAGGCCCACCGGATACAGAGGGGAAGTAAAAGGAAACAATTATCTTGTACGCGACTTGCAGAGCTTCATCAACTGGACCAAGACATGAAGCCTACCGGGCATGCTCAAATCGCGTCAGAGGATCTTCGAAAACGCCTAGCTCTCTCTTCGATGCCAGTAAAACCATTAACCACACTACCATCACACAAACATACCGAGATCCTCTTGTTACAAACGAAGCTATACTGCGAATCATATATTCAGCTTGCTGTTCATGGTGCCGTCAATGACGATCCTATCTCCTCAGGGGTTTTCTGCAACAAAGTTGACGCAGCTTTGACTTGGCTCGAACGTGGCCGGCCCGAGAAAGGATGGCGCATGCTTCACGAGGCTTCAGATTCGGTCAGGTCATTGTTTACAAGCAATGATAAGTCTATTCTTCGACTTTTCCTTCGATTTACGCAAAGGTGGTACAAATCTGCGACACCCGCTCTCTTCAAAGTTCTTTGGACTCACATTTCGGACATGGCCTCGACCATTCTTAGTCACAATAATCCGATAACCTTGGTCTGTGTCTCAATAACCCATATTGGAGGTGGATATGAAGTCTGCGAAACCGCCTTTGGTCTTATGTTATCGGGGTTTGAGCGAAGCCTTGGACCCGATCATGAAAAGACCCTGGAAATCAAGGACCTATATCAGTCACTGTTGCTCGAAAGCGGAAAGTTTGACGCGGCGGAGCTTCTACAACGCCAATTGTTACACCACTACGAACATATCAATGAATACAGCGATAGCTCTGTGTGGGCTGCTTATGGACTCGGGCTTGTTCTTGAAAAGAAAGGGGATTTTCAGGGCGCCGAAGAGGCATATTATAGTGCCTCGATGCGTGGCAAGATATGCCATGGTGAGCGGTTCCCGACGCGGGGTGACATCTACATGCTTCACCACTTGGTGAGAATGTTATCACGAAGAAACGAATACGCTGAGTGCAAAGCCCTTCTGGAGCAGGCGTCGAATTTGTGTATGGAAAACGACGGGGGGCCTACAGACTGTCGTATGGAACAGATCCTTGGTGTGCTGGACGAAATTTGTTGGGAGCAGGAAATAATCAGGGAAGCTGATATCCTAGGTAATGAGATTATGGATGTAATGTGATTTTATTTCAACGCTTTTGTTCGATGGCTAAGAAAGCGACTTTCGTAACTGGAAATTGTGAAGATAATGATATGCACCCACTCATTGGGTATATCTTTGCATATTTTTACAGTAGGAGGACCGAGTGCATAGGCTAAGAGTCAGGTCCCTGGAACCGCCTCAGGGGTTACGGGGCACTGTCAGGCGATCTGTACTTGAATAGTTGTGCTGCACTACTGAGTTGTTCATCAAGCCCTTAACGAAACGCTCCTCTTCTCAATACTAAACCCCCCATCTCACCCCTCACAACAACCTCGCTTCAACCAGCAAAAACTCAAGTGGGTCACACCTTATACCCAGATATCCAATTTTTCACCACCAATAAAGACATAACGCAGTTAGTTATCACTGTAAAGCGATCACTAGCTTGCGCGGGCACTCTCACCAGTTCACGCCAGGGACTTACGGTCCATTATGGATTTGTTGGGAAAGGGTTAAAAGCTTCGGCTCTAACCCTTTTTACTACTTTGATTTTGCGAGTGGTTGAAGGGCTTCTTTTCTATACTTGAATATGTTAGGCACTGAAGGTTTGATGCATTGTATAAAGAATCAGAGGATGCGTACTGCAAGGTATTTGGATGGATCTTTTGCAGCATCTTCTTCTATTACATTTGGCAATATATGAAGAGGACAACTTCCAACTGTAACATAGATTCATCTGCTAGATATTCGAAGCACAATCTAAAACTTCAAACTAAGACAATAACAGGAATCAACGAGAGTTTGTTGGCCTAGGTGCCACCGACCGATCCAACAACGATATTCGCACTCCCAGTGCTATGATACCCTTCAGTAGCCACAATCTGGTAGTCGAAAGTGCCCAGCTTCAATCCAGCAGCGGCCCACGCTGCGAAATGGTTCGCAACCGTAACGGTACCCGGACTGACGAAAGACGGCTTTTGCGCGACCGAGACGTACTGCTGGAAGGTAGCGGTGCCAGTGATGGACGGTTGGTTGTCTTGCTCGTGTTCGAAGATGTCGTACGTCTTGCCGTCGCTCGTGACGGTGCCTTTCGTCTTGACCCCCGAGGCGCTCTTTGGGTTGTAGTCGCCGTAGTACTCCATGATGTAGTACTCCACGAGAGGATTCTTGCTCCAGCCGTACACGGAAAAGTAGCAATTTCCGTTGCAAGAGTATGTACCATTGTAGGTCACAGTCCTAAAAATAGGAGGCTTAGTTAGCTCCTTGATCTGGACCTAGATTGTGGGTGATTTCTCATACCGATTGGCGCTGCCGGGTTGCCATCCCTTTCCACCAACAACATTACCTTGGCCTCCCCATTGTAGACTGTACTCTCCACCAGGCCCATTGGAATACGTGCCGGTGCCGGAGCCATCAGTCCACCAAGAGTAAAAGAAACCGTGGTCGGTTCCAGTACCGGTTGGTAACGAGGCGGCAGCTGAATCGACGGGTGTCGCCAACTCGTCCTTAAGACGCTTGTATACCTCGAGAGGCGAAGCCAGCGCTCCCCCAACAGCACAGAAAGCAACGACAAGAGCTGAGAAGGAGACCATGATGACTGAAGACCTGTGGATGATCTGTGGTGTTTGGAACCAGCGGCCTCCCTTGGTTTTATACCGTTTCTCCGCACGAAGGCAAGAGCTCGATACTGAACCTCAGCTGTCATTTAGGCAGTTACGTATGAGCCGCGGTGTATCTAACCATCGGGGAATTCTTCCCAGGTATATAGCCAAGTGACCAGCATCCCCACGTTTTTTCGCGTCCAATAGATTAAATAAATGCGGGGATACAAGGGTGTAGGCCCAACGACAATCCACTACCGACCATTGTTCCAAACGACTTTTCAGGTCAGACTGCGTCCGCCCCACGATTCGAAACTCTCAAGGGAAGGAAGTCGGGCCGTGATGATGACCTGTTTGCAACCACAAGGCTAATAGATCTAACAAGGGGGAATATATCCGATCCGATCTTAGCGATAGTAGATTAATGGCTAAGGGAAGGTTGAAGAATGACCTCAGGGACGCGAATGCGGATAAAGATGCAGCTGCGGAGAGGTATCCGTAAGATGCTCACTACCCTGAGGTCATAGATAGGAAAGTGGGGTAGCTGACTGGAATCGAGGCTTCAAGAATCGGTACGTAGCAAGACGTAACTTGAAAGGGGGAACTGTGTGCAGTTTGTGCAGTAGATGGGAATATGTGATACAGTAGAACGGTACAGAGTTATAGGAAGTAGAATCAGGGGCTGCAACCAGGGAACAGCTTACCTACACAGCAGCAGCGCAGATGTGCGAGCGGAGCTGATAAAGTCGTGAGCTGCCACTTGAGATTAGAGTAGATCAAATTTTGCTTTCAGTTTTCGATCCGACCCAGGGTGGGTGATTGTGGAAAGATACAGCAGAAATGCGAATAACATTCGAATTCCATTAGAAATTTTGGTTCTAGTCACATGACGTAACTCACGTGACCTGGAAATCAGCTCATTGTGACATGTTTGTGGAAGTTCCCAAATGAGCGCTTGAGTCGGCCGGAACATGGCTTCTGCCGTCTGAACGTATCAATTCCGTGTGAGGCGTGAAGCACCAAGCTGGCAGGCAACTTCAATTTTTTTCGGGAAATCAAAAGTTTGCATTTTGTTGCATGTCGCGAAAGGCCGGAGAGGAGTCTCCTTCCGGAGGAATCCCTCCTTGCGGAGACTGCTCCTGAAGGTTTGTAGACGTAGCTTGGCTTCAAAATGTCCTCATCCCTCAAACGCACGTGATGTGTTCACGAACAAAATTCGACACGTAAGCAAATGACGAGAATTGGCAGCTTTCAGTCCAAAAAACGACAAAATGCGATGGATTGATCCCATGTATGTTCTCTAAAGCATGGACGAGTTTGATTGTATCTCGCGCAATGAGGATTTCAAGACACGAAAGGGAATTCTGCTGGAAGTGCGGATCTCCACAACTTGTGGAGGCCAAGGACGTGATACCCTCCTTGAAGTTCATGAGCTCATATGCTCCATTTTGATAGCATTGGAATGTCCTTATTGAGGGATGGGAGTGAAAGCGTGAAATTGTGCGAGGAAGAAGGCAGGAGCTGAGGATCGAAGTCGCCAAGATCTCAAATTGCGCTAGTCCACGATCACATGATCCATGCCTTCCCTCCATGCACAGGGAGGCACTGAGCTAGGAACAATGGTTTATTTCATAAATTGGGAATTCTTCTCTTTTCAAATATAACAGGGTCCCTAGAGACTTGGGGAGAGTGGTGACAGAACCTACTAGTTCACGTGACCATAACACCCTTTCCATTTGCGGTCTGGACATCTTCTCAAACTTCAACCTCACCGCGCAAACATCTTCATGTGGGAATCCGCACCGTTCAACGTCATTGACACGTCCCGACGTTGCATTCGGGAAGAAGTCTCAGCCGATAAGATGTACCCCCTTGGTCCTTGATAAGAGAAGTGGAGAGACAAGGTCAATTTTCTCCCCAAGTGTCCACAACACCCACAAGCATCTGAAAGGCTGCACACCAGCCTTCTCCTTCGAGGCTGTCGACCCACGATGTCCACAATAAAACGCCTCTGACAAATTTGAGAGGAAGAACATTTGTGGAAATTACGAGAACGCGTCGGAACAGCCTCGGTCGTTCTTCGCAAGAATGTTTCTGACGTCGAAGCGCATGGGAAGCGCCATCCCACGAATCCACGACCCCTTTGCGAAGATGGGGGACTCCACCGATGATATCCCGCTGCAAGACAGGACCCCTATTCCGGATTGCCTCTTCGAGACGAGAAGAGTTGGGTGAAGTTTCACTGTCAAATTCTGCCTGAAAGATGTCATGGTTGGTTGAGTTCTACCGCTCAAAATCTCTTCAACCGGACGCTCACTTGCGGCTCAAACAAGCACCCGGCCCGCTGTTCGTCCCTGAGAATCTCAAAAGGCTATCTCCATCTTCCTTGTTCGAATCCTGATCTCTCCAATTGGAGATCCCCGCAAAGGCCCCTATGACGTTCTTGCTGGTCCACTTTTTAGTAACGCCATGCCGCCGTCGTTCTCGTCAAAATAAGAGTCTGCGCTCTGCTCCCAGGCGAGCACAACAACCAATGAGAGGAGGCCATTACATTTGTACCTCGACACCGATGTCTGAAAACAATCTCGTTTCGCCGATCACATGTCGATCTCTTCAGATGTCAGGATCTGATGTGCGTTTCGTGCGTTTAACATGACTCCGTCCGACGCTGCAGCTGTTGCGGGTCGGTACTCGGTAAGCAATGGCGGATGGGCGCGTGGAATTATTTAGTTCTTCCTTGTCGAAGTTGAAATGTGGATATTGGGATGAGGTAGTAGTGGGGGATGAGACACTTGGGGTAGGTATCTATATACATCAATCTCCCACTCTCTCTTTCATCCCTTATCTCAATCTCATCTTTTCCAACTGTTCAGACGTTTTGCACATTTCAATTTCGGAACAGTATTGCGATCACATGCTGGCCGGCTAGAAATAGATATCTTTGAAGATCTCTTCAGGGCCTCATCATGTCATCTTCTCCTCAGCGAGCTGGAAGCATTTCTACAGTGCGGACCTATGCAGGTCTCAATGGCAGGCCACTTGGTCTGCTCATCTCTACCATTGCAACAACTGGATTTCTTCTCTTTGGATATGACCAGGGTGTGATGAGCGGCATCATCTCTGCTCAACCTTTCAATGACTACTTTCCAAGCACGAAGGACAACTCCATCTATCAAGGCTTTGTGACGGCGATCTATGAAATTGGATGCTTGATTGGGGCGATTTTCATTCTTTCATTCGGCGACAAGACCGGTAGACGAAGAGCAGTATGTTCTTCTCTTGTGTGACGGTTTCAATTTACTAATTGCTGCTAGATGATGTTAGGAGGTTTCATCATGATTATTGGAGTGATAATTCAAATCACTGCTGTCAAAGGAAACCGGGCTACCGCACAATTCATCATCGGCCGAACCATCACCGGGGTCGGAAACGGGATCAACACTTCCACGATCCCAACATACCAAGCGGAATGCAGTCGAACCGCAAACCGCGGGCTTCTCATTTGTATTGAGGGAGGCATCATTGCATTCGGTACCCTGATCGCCTACTGGATTGATTATGGCGCCTCATATGGACCGGACAACCTGACCTGGCGACTTCCCATCGCTTTCCAAATCGTCTTCGGCCTCATTCTTATTGTGGGAACATGGTTTCTTCCAGAATCTCCTCGATGGCTACTGACCAAAGACCGCCACGAAGATGGCATCAATGTCATCGCTGCTTTATCAGGACTCGAGACTACTGACCCTGCGACGCAACTTCAACACTCTCTGATCATCGATAGCATCAAAGCTAGTGGCCATGCCGGCGGCAAGACCCCTATTTCTGCACTCTTCACTGGCGGCAAGACACAACACTTCCGCCGCATGCTCCTCGGAGCCTCCTCTCAATTCTTCCAACAGCTCGGAGGCTGTAATGCCGTCATATACTACTTCCCTATCCTCTTCCAATCCTCAATCGGGACTACTCACAACCTCTCCCTTCTCCTCGGCGGCGTGAACATGATCGTCTACGCCAGCTTTGCTACCGTCTCCTGGTTCATCATCGAGCGCTTAGGACGCCGCAAGCTCTTCCTCATCGGCACAATCGGGCAATCCCTCTCCATGGTCCTCATCTTCGCCTGTTTGATCCCGAACAGCGGGAAAGGACCATCCGCCAAAGGCGCCGGCGTCGGTCTCTTCACCTACATCGCCTTCTTCGGCGCAACATGGCTCCCACTCCCCTGGCTCTACCCCGCCGAGATCAACCCGCTCCGCACCCGCGCAAAAGCCAACGCTGTCTCCACTTGCTCGAACTGGCTGTTCAACTTCCTCATCGTCATGGTTACGCCGGTCATGATTGCAAACATCCAGTGGGGAACATACCTCTTCTTCGCGGTCGTGAACGCGTGTTTCATTCCCGTGATCTACTTCTTCTACCCAGAGACGAAGAAGCGTTCTCTAGAGGAGATCGACCTCATTTTCGCCAAGGGATATCTAGAGAAGATCTCATACGTGCAAGCAAGCTTCGATATGCCGTTCCTGAGCGATAGGGAGGTGGAAGCGATGGCTAGGGAGTACGGATTTGTGGATAGCGATGAGGAGGTCAAGGTTGGTGGGCAGCCTGTACAGAGCGTTGATAGTGAGGGGAAGAAGAGTGGTGATGAAGAGAAACCGAGAGAGCGTTTGGGGAGTGCGGGTGCGAGGAGTGATAGCGATCGGACGCTGCAGATGCATGACGAGCAGGAGGGTGGGTTCAGAAATGACTAAGCGAGCTATTCGCTCATCATGGTTCTGAAACACACCGCCGTGGGAGTCTGCTATACTTCCTACAATGAGACTTCACGAGTAGAAGCCAGCATGCTGCAGGAGCATCAAGGTCGTCAGAGGAAACAGAACGTCGAATCACGATGTATCGTTCTCTCTGTGGTTGAAGGGGGAGATTGATCTCCCAGATTCTGGTGGTGTGTTCATAAAGCTATGAAGAATATGCATAGACATAGAGGATAGAGAGATACCACAATAGATTGTATTGCTTTCGTTACTCAGGGTTTTCAATCAGGCTTATTATTTTTTATTGTATTTTCTAGAAAGGAAGCACGTGTTGTTCCAAAGTTCCTAGCTCTGGCTGATATTGCCACGCTAAAACACAGACTTATGATACTAGGCTCGTAAGAAGGAACACTGGCATCGAAATGGATACCAGACGCATCATGGCGCCCTTCCTCATTCCTTTCAAATCCTCGCTTGCGAAATCTCGAAAACGCGAAATAAGTTGCAAAAAGATAGGCTGGTTTTTGAATAGCAGTACGCTGAGACACTGTCCTGCCAACCACGCGCCATGTAGCGTTGGTGGATACCAAGGGGCTCCCAGCAATGCTTCCCCCGCAGCCTTTGTCGCTTGGGGCATTCGATACTATTCATCACAACCTCAGAATTAATGAAATGCAGAACAGCGCGACATTTAATGCGATATCATGTTTAACTAATCGTCAATTTCTTTGTATATAAGTAGTTAAGATAAATCCTATGAAATGCATAAGGCTATCAAGTTGAGGTTTTTTTTAAGCCGAACTTGGGCTGCGGTGGCTTCGCCACTACATGTTTGAGTCGCCTGGGAATCAACCGACCAGAATCCGCGTCGGGGGTCTTCACCAGAACTTGATCTAGGACTTTCATTCCACACCAAGCGAGAACCCTAAGAGCCACTAGCGCTACGATTGAATAATAATCATAAAGAAAAAGATTACACAGCCAATTGTATGTACTTTTTCGTGACTTTGCTTAAGTTCAAGCCTCCTCCGCTATTGACCATGCTGCGCCCCGTTTTTTTTGCCTTCTGCTCGTTGGCATGAGTTTGCGCTCCCACCAGGTAAGCCCTTCGCTTAGTTCTAAGGAACAGCAAAACTCCCACTTCTCCAACTTCTTTTATTTCGCGAGTCCTTTATACATTCAAGAAGAACACAGCGTACGTGTCATCTTGAAGGTTGTTATTAATCACAAGACGATCGCAAGCATTTGTTATTACACGGAACTTTATACAAGTTCAAAGTTGAGAGCGAAATCATAAACGAAGGGCGGGTGGCAGTATCCGTTACGCTGCGGCCAGGTGTGTACCTCGCTTAGCCAATTTTCTATCGCTTCTACCTTGAGTTACTTACCACCGAATATTAATTCCGTTGATCCCTCTTGTGATAATAAAGAAGAGGTTTTACTTAAAACATTTATTAAGTTTATTTTGATTTCTATAAAGGCTCACTTCAATAAGTGGTTATATAGCTAAGGGACTTTTAGTGTTCCTAATTTTAAGCGAGATATACACCTGGCCGCAGCGTAACGGATAGTAGCTACACTGTGACGACGAGGGTCACGTGCATTCCTAAACCGAGCCTTATACCCGCTTAGGCTAGGGGTTAGACTAGATATAGAGGGCAATCTTATAGGGACTTAAATAGAGGCTTATAGGAATCCCTTTTACTTTCTTCTTTATCTTTAGATTCTCCTTTATAGTAGGCCTATAAGTTAATCCTTTTAGTCTACTAAACGCACTACTATATACCCCTTTACTAGCTTATAATCGCTTGTGCTATTACACTACTAGTATAAAATATTAAAGTTATAACTAATAAGAGGAGTATTAAATAAAACTCTTTAAGTAATTATTTTTAGTATAAGTCCTTATTTAGTCCCCTTAGGAAGGGCTAAATCTAGTTCCCTATTTTCGGCTAAGTATAAGTCACGTGGACGTCTTTGACTAAAGGCTATACTAATGTCTATCCCTATATATTAAAAAAACTAGTATACTAAAAAAAAACTTTCTAGTTTAAGTATAACGACGAGGGTCACGTGCATGGCTGAACCGAGCCCAGCCCCCATACCCGCTTAGGCTAGGGGTCGGACCAGATATGGAGGGCAATCTTATAGGGACTTAAATAGGGGCTTATAGAAATTCCTTTTACTTTCTTCTTTATCTTTAGATTCTCCTTTATAGTAGGCCTATAAGTTAATCCTTTTAGTCTACTAAACGCACTCCTATATGCCCCTTTACTAGCCTGTGATCGCTTGTGCCGTTATATTAAGGGTCTTAAATCTCTACTACTTAAATATATAAAGTTATAATTTATTCGCTATTATTCTTTAGTTATTTCTCTATAAGGGCTTGACTTATAGTTAGAAAAGTACTATAGTTTAGTTATACTATTAATTGTCTTATTAAGAGTATTAAAGCTTTATAACTATTACCCCTTACTTTATTATAAGTATTATTAAGAGTTCTAGAGTATATAGCTCTCTTAGTTCCTAAGCTAGTCTTAGGAAAGGAGTCACGTGTATACGTGCTTAGCTCGTATAGTCGAGCCCTAGCGTGCACGTCCTTAACGCCTATATATACTCTATAGAATAAGTATCTTTAATTAGTAACTCTATTTAATTAAACTAGTTATACTATCTATATTTACCTATTATTCGTACCTCTTATCTTATACCTTTAAAGAGGTTATAAGCCCGGGTTTAGCCCTAGGAAGGAGCGTGGATAGTAGTTTAATTAAATTACCCCTAGAAGTTTATTAATAGTTAATTAAGTAGTAGGTAATTAAAGAGACTCTAAATAGAGTAGAGCATAGTACCTTAATACGTGTAAATAGTTATAAATAAGACGACTATAGAACTAGTCTTTATAAAGGGCAGTAGCTTAACGCGTAGGAGGCTTATAAATAAGTATATAGTATTAATAATAGTACTTAGTACGCGTAGTATATCACGGGCACGTGATAAGGTAGCAAGGCAGCAGGGCAGTCGGGCCCCTTTCGGCCTAGTTACGTGGCCAGTGCGGGAACCCCTTATAAGGGCTCGTAGCTTTAGGAGTAAGGAGTAGAGTTTAGCTTATATACGATTTTGAGAGGATACTTGTAAAGCGTATATAATACTAGTATTGAGCCCTAATTACTACCTTTCAGCACTCTCTTTATAATTCCCTACTTTAGGGGGCCTTAATATCCTAAACTCTCGATTTAGCTAGTAGTTCGTCACGAATAAGAGTTGCCGCTAGCACGAAACTAGTATGAAATATACTAGAAACGCCTTAATTTCTATTAATTATAGCTCTAGCGAGTACGCTAGAGAGCTCACGAGAGCGTATAGAATAGCCGTAGAGACGACGTTACCGCGAAAGCGATTTATAAGTAATACGCCTACTACTATAAATACTAGAGCTTCTAGCGTACTTTAGTAAAGATATCTAAGAGGCTTAGGACTTTATATTAAAGGTAGAGTATCGATTTCGCCTTAATTAGGGATACTACTACTTAGACGATACGTCTAAGATCGATTACTATGTACTAGTATTTGAATTAAAGCCGTACTACTAGTAGAGCGTTTTTGAAGTAGATATCGGAGTTAGTAATACTACGTAGGATTAATTTAAGGTATACCTTTTTAACTCGATCTGCGATACCACGAATTAATAGCTTAGCGCTATAGTTACGTACGAGAAAGCTTAATAAGGAGAAGACTAGATAATAGACGACTTTGCCGTAGAGCTCTAAACGCTTAAACGAGAACTAGGCTATACTAATAATAAGATATAGGCGTAGACGCTATTCACGAAGCTATGATAGGAGCTGTGGAAAGAGATATTAAGATAAGGGAGCCCGCTAGCTATATAAAAGGGTATACTTGATTTAGCGTGCTTAATTAAGACCGCGGAGCGGCTATTTAGCCTAGAATAAGGAGAAGAAGTTAAGAGAGAGATATAGAGCTCTAAACGAGCTATAAAGGCCTATTAGTATTATAGCGGGGAGTATATGAGTAGTAGTTATGAGAGAGCTATATACTATAAGTGCCGTGGGAAAGGGTATTACGCTACTAATTATCTAGTTAATTAGTTAATAATATATAGGTTTTTAGGAGTCTTTTATATACTAAATACACGCGATACGAAGCTAGGAAGAG
Source organism: Hyaloscypha variabilis F (assembly GCA_002865655.1). Lineage (NCBI taxonomy): Eukaryota > Fungi > Ascomycota > Leotiomycetes > Helotiales > Hyaloscyphaceae > Hyaloscypha > Hyaloscypha variabilis. The sequence goes on along the minus strand of KZ613950.1, from coordinate 1,077,783 downwards.
GGCTATGTGCTATAGCTTTATACTACTCTTTAAGAGAGGGCTGTGTACTACGGCTATGTGCTAACTCTCGTCTTACTATAAGGGGAACGCTTTGTGCACGAGTACCTTTACTATAGAGTATAGCTTTTATACTACTTAGGACGCCTCGTAGAGCGTAGGAGTAGTACTAGTAGGCTTTAGACTTGGAAGGCTATGTGCTGTATAAGAGATAATTTAGTTATATACTACGAGAATGAGTTGATTTTAGGCTATGTGCCGTATATAGAATAAAGGCTATACGCCGTATATATAAAAAGTACGAAAATTTAAGCTCTGAGAAGTATAGATTTAGGCTATGTGCCGAACGAAGAGAGATAGTTTTATAGAAGGCTGAACGCCTAAGTTTAAAGGCTATACGCTACGAGGTTTTTTTTAGGGGCTATGTGCTATGAGAGAGAGAGTTATTTAAAGGCTACGTGCCGTAAGGGAGACGATTTAGCTATATGCTACGAGAACGAGTTAATTTTAGGCTATGTACTAGAATTAAGAAGACTTATAGCTAAGTATTAAGCTAAAATCACTTATAAAAGCTGACTGTTAGGGACGACGTCTAGAAAGGGGGGCGATAGTAGCCCGCCATAGGCACGAAAGATATAGAAGTAAGTAAGGCACTAAAACTAGTACTAAAATCGATGTTAAAATAAGTACAAAAAGCATAAGAGCAAGCGTAATTTAGAGTACGCTAGACGACTATACGCTGTGCGGCCGAAAGTAGGCTGAAAGTAGACCGAAAGCGGGCTAAAAGTAGGCCAAAAGTAGAGCGAAGGTAAGGCACTAGGTATAGAGTAGTAGTAAGGGTATACGTATAGGGCTAGGTTTTGTCCACATAGTGGTTTCCCTAGTTCTAGAGACCCGAATAGGTATATATGAGAGGATAGAAGAGCTTAAGAGAGGTTAGTTATATATATATAAAGGCGTAGTACTTAGAAAGCTTAGAGTAAGGCGCTTTTAGAAGGGCGTATACTCTTACGGATAAGAGCTTAGAGAGGGAGGTATTATCACAGGCACGTGATAAGGTAGTAAGGTAGTAGGGTAGTCGGGCCCCTTTCGGCCTAGTTACGTGGCTAGTGCGGGAACCCCTTATAAGGGCTCATAGCTTTAGGAGTAAGGAGTAGAGTTTAGCTTATATACGATTTTGAGAGGACACTTATAAAGCGTGTATAATACTAGTATTAAGCCCTAATTACTACCTTTCGGCACTCTCTTTATAATTCCCTACTTTAGGGGGCCTTAATATAGTAGATCTATGAATAAGAATAAAGACTACCTAGTAGAAGTAGGATACTCCTAGTAGTAAATAATTAATTAATAAACCCTTATTTAATTAGTTACTAGGACTATAGACTATAATATAATAGTCTAAAAACTATATTTATTTCGAAATTTTTATATAACTTCTTATATATCCTTTCGACTCTAGGCCTTACTTAATAAGGCCTAGTCTCTCTTTAATTTAAAAAAGCATATATTAAATATATTTATATTCTTACTTAAATATACTTCTAATTATAAATATAGATCTTAATTAATTAGTAAAGAAGAGATAAGCACTAGTCTTAATAAGAGATAACTAGCGGACCTAGTTTAAGCTCCTTAAGCTCTAATTTATTAGAGAATTACTAGATTTTATATTATAAGAGACTAAAGTATAATACGTATAGATACTAAAAGCTAGCACTATACTAACACTATAATTAACGAGTATAAGTAGTATTATTGTCACGGGCACGTGATAAGGTAGTAGGGTAGTCGGGCCCCTTTTAGCCTAGCTGCGTGGCACGTGTAAGACCCCTTTTATATCACTCGTAGCTTTAAGAGTAGAGAGATAGAGTTTAGCTTATATACGATTTGAGAGGACACTTGTGAAGCGTGTATAATACTAGTATTAAGCCCTAATTACTACCTTTCGGCACTCTCTTTATAATTCCCTACTTAGGGGCCTTAATATCCTAAACTCTTAATCTAGCTAGTAGTTTGTTATAAACGAGAGTTACTACTAGTATAAAACTAGTATAAAATATACTAGAAACGCCTTAATTTCTATTAATTATAGCTTTAGTAAGTATACTAGAGAGTTTACGAGAGCGTATAGAATAGCTATAGAGACGACGTTACTGTGAAAGCGATTTATAAGTAATACGCCTACTACTATAAATACTAGAGCTTCTAGTATATTATAGTAAGGATATCTAGGAGGCTTAGGACTTTATATTAAAGGCAGAGCGTCGATTTCGCCTTAATCGCGGATACTACTACCTAGATAATACGTCCAAAATCGACTACTATATACTAGTATTTAAATTAAAGCTATACTACTAGTAGAGCGTTTTTAAAGTAGATACTAGGGTTAGTAATACTATATAGGATTAATTTAAGATATACCTTTTCGACTCGATCTATAATACTATAAATTAATAGCTTAGTATTATAGTTATATATAAGAGAGCCTATTAATAAGAAGATTAGACGATAGACGACTTTACTATAGAGCTATAGACGCTTAAGAGAGAGCTAGGCTATACTAATAATAAGATATAAGCTAGAACGCTATTTATAAAGCTATAATAGGAGCTATAGAAAGAGATATTAAGACGAGGGAGCCTACTAGTTATATAAAAGGGTATACTTAATTTAGCACGCTTAATTAAGACTATAAAGTAGTTATTTAGTCCTAAACGAATAGAAGTTAAGAGAGAGGGCTCTAAATAAGCTATAATAAGAACCTACTAGTATTATAGCGAAGACTATATAAGTAGCTAGTACTTATAAGTAGTATATTTTAAGTACTAGGGAAAAAGGTATTACGCTTTAGCTTATAAGAGCTAGTTGAGATAATAAGATACTTATTTTAGGAGACTTCTATACTAATTATATAATAAACGTATACTAAATATATAGAAAGAACGTGCTAAATATACTAAGAGCTAGTAACCTAGCTAAATATTATAAGAGGTTAAGAAGAGTAGCTATATGCCTAATACCTTCTAGCTATAAGGGGAAGGCCGAATACTAGAGTACCTTTACTTATAGAGTATAGCTTTATATACTACTTAGGACGCCTTATAGACGTAGGAGTAGTATTAGTAAGGCTCACTTATTAGGCCGAACGCCTAAGAGATAATAATTAGCTATATATTATAAAGGAGAATTAAAGGTATATACTATAAGAATATATTATTTTTAAAAGGCTATATATCGCGAGAACGAGTTAATTTAGGCTATATACTATAAAAGTAAGACGATAATTATATACCTTAAAAAAGTATATTTTAAGAAGTATTTAATACGACGACTACACGCTAGAGGCACGAAAGTAGGCCGAACGCCTAGCCTATCTATTTAGAGCCTATATAGTAGTTAATTAGCTATATACTACAAAGGAGAGTTAAAGGCTATATACTATAAGAACCTATTATTTTTAAAGGCCGTATACTAAAAGACTATTTTAGCTATATACTATGAGAACGAGTTAATTTTAGGCTATATACTATATGTATAAAAAGTATAAAAATTTAAGCTCTAAGAAGTATAGATTTAGGTTATGTGCTAAATAAAGAGAGATAGTTTTATAGAAGGCCGAACGCCTAAGTTAGAAGGCTATACGCCGCGAGAGACTTAGAAGGCTATATATTATATAAGACGATTTAGCTATATACTAGATAAGGAAACGACGGCTATATGCTATACGTATAAGAGAGAGACGATTAGCCGAATATTATAAGAGAGAGTTAAATTAAGAAGACTATAGCTAAGTATTAATCCAAAATCACTTATAAAGACTAACTATTAGGAATAATATCTAAAAAGGGGGGCAATAGTAGTACGCTATAGGTATAAAAGGCACGTAGGCACGAAAGTAAGCAAGGCACTAAAAACTAGCACTAAAATCGACGTTAAAATAACTATAAAAAGTATAAAAGTAAGCGTAATTTAGAGTATATTAGACGATTATACACTATACGACTAGTAGAAGACAAGAGTAAATCTAAGTATAACTAGGAGATAACTATATATTATAAATACGATAAAGGCTTAATACTATATAAGGGAGGCGATTTAGGCTATATACTATAACGCTAGAATATTATATTACTAAAAGTAAGGCGAAAGTAAGGCGAAAGTGAGCTAAACATAAGACGTATATATAGAGTAGTAGTAAGGGTATATATATAGGGCTAGGTTTTATTTATATAGTAGTTTCCCTAGTTCTAGAGACCCGAATAGGTATATATAAGAGGATAAAAGAACTTAAGAGAGCTATTTATATACGTATAAAGGCGTAGTACTTAAAAGCCTAGGGTAAGGCGCTTTTAGAAGGGCGTATACTCTTAGGGATAAGAGCTTAGAGAGGGAGGCATTACTATAGGCACGTGATAAGGTAGTAGGGTAGTCGGGCCCCTTTCGGCCTAGCTACGTGGCACGTGCGAGACCCCTTTTATATCGCTCGTAGCTTTAAGAGTAGAGAGATAGAGTTTAGCTTATATACGATTTAAGAGGACACTTGTAAAGCGTGTATAATACTAGTATTAAGCCCTAATTACTACCTTTTAGCACTCTCTTTATAATTCCTTACTTAGGGGCCTTAATAATTATTAAAGATATTACTACTAGAATATAAAGCTTATTTAAAGGAAAGAATATTAAGGATTTAGTAGACTACTAGAATATTAAGAGACGAGTAGTATATAAAGTAGTATAAGCTAAAGTACTATATTATATTACGATTTATATTAAGGAAATAGATAAGGAATTTATTAAGGACTTTAATAAAATTAATTAGAAATAGGATAAGCTTTATGTAAAATATAAATAATCTAAACCCTATACTATATATAAAGATATTAGGTAAATTATATACTTCTAGTTAAAGCCTAATATAATAATTAATAATATATAGATAAAGCTTAAGGAGTTTAGAAGGAGATTAGTAGTTAAAAATCCTTAACTTATATTTAGTATAAAAGATAAAGATTTATTTAAATTCCTACTAGATAGCCTATTAGAAGAGTACTTAATTACTTACTCTATTCTAGATACTTAAGTAAACCTTAATATTTACGAGAAACTAATTATCCTTTAAAAATAATAAGACTAACTTACTAAGAATAATACTACTATCTTAGCTATATATTAGAATACCTCTTAATTATACTCTCCTTAGAGAAGGAGCTAATCTAGACGAATTTTAGACCCTAAGAAGGTTACTTATTATATTTATAATAATAAGTACTTTATAAAGTATTATAATTTACGAAATAAACTTACTAATCTTATTAAGTAAATTAGAAAGTAGTAAAACTAGAAATTATCTAGAAAGTCCCTAGACTATTATAATAAGTCTAAATACTAATATAATATATATAAAGGAAATCTAGATAGAGAAATAAAATAGTCTCACTATAATATATACCTTATAAGAGACTATAATATAGATTTAGATAATAGTAATAATAATATTACTCCTAAGAGTAAAAAGGAGGATAATATAGCTATTATCTTAATTAAAGCGATTTATAAGGTTCTCTTATCTACTTAGGTCTCTAATATAAGTATTATCTTATATATAATTAATAATCCTTAACTATTTAGATCTACTCTAAAGCTATATTAAAGAGGGATTAAAATAGAAGGGGAGAGGATATATTTAATATATAAGAGGACTATAGAGATATATTTACTAGATAAGAGTTCTACTTCTCTTTTAGATATTTTATATATCCTTATTAAGAGTTCTAGAGTATATAGCTCTCTTAGTTCCTAAGCTAGTCTTAGGAAAGGAGTCACGTGCATGCGTGCTTGGCTCGTGTAGTCGAGCCCTAGCGTGCACGTCCCCGACGCCTATATATACTCTATAGAATAGGTGTCTTTAATAAAAGAAAAAAAATAACTTAATCTAATTAAACTAGTCGCACTATCTATATCTACCTACCGTCCGCACCTCCTACCTTATACCTATTAAATAATCCTTAAACTTAATATAAATCTCCTCTTAGTAAAGAAAGTCTATTTAAATTCTATTATTAAGGGAACTTTTAATAACTAATATATATAATTCTATTATAGAAAAGATCTTATCCTAAAAGTAATAGTTTATAATAGTATTTATCTTATCTTATAAATTAAGGGAGGTATAAATAAGCTTATATTAATAATAACCCTATCTTATAAGCTAAAACCCTTCTTTAGCCTAGCTTAAGAAGGGAAAGTACTTAAACCCCTAAAATTAACTTTTATTAAACAAAACTAAGAATATAATCTAAATATAAGTAATATAAAGATATTTAAGAATAACTCTAAGAGTAATATTAAGAAACCCTAATAAAAGTAGAGTCTTTCTTAAATCCTTAAGAGATATTAGAAGTATTATAAATACTTAGTGTAATAGCACAAGCGATTATAGGCTAGTAAAGGGGTATATAGGAGTGCGTTTAGTAGACTAAAAGGATCAACTTATAGGCTAGCTATAAAGGAGAATCTAAAGATAAAGAAAGTAAAAAGGATTCCTATAAGCCCCTATTTAAGTCCCTATAAGATTACCCTCTATATCTAGTCCGACCCCTAGCCTAAGCGGGTAAGGGGGCTAGGCTCGGTTTAGCTATACACGTGACCCTCGTCGTTATATCCCCCCCCCCTTAAGATTATAGATTATCCTTAAGCTAGAGTTAGTGCTATATTAGACTAGTATTATATAGGTATAAAAGTAAAAAGAAATAGTTATAGGCTATAGTTAATTTAGCTAAGTGCCACGATTTACTCTATTTACTTAAAAAGAATAATATAATTAATAATAATAGGAAAAATAATAAAATAATAAATAATAGATATATATAAGCTACTCCCCGCCTACTTTTTAACTTCTTTTCCTTTTCCTTTTTAAGTATACGTAACTATATCACTATAAGTCCCTAATTTAATTAAGGCCTATTTAGTACTTATACTAACCCCTTATAGAACCTAATTAGATATTATACCTCTCTTAACTCTATTAGGTACCCTATTAGAGGCGTATTAGGTCCTATATATTTACTATATCTATTAAAAGAAGAAGTACCCTCTCTATAATTATATTTTTACTAAGAGTACTTTAAAGAAATATAATTACTATACTAACTAAAATACTATTTATATACTAGTATATTATCTAAATCTAGTCTAAACCTAGTCCAACCTAGTACTAACCTTATTCTAGATTCCGTAGTTCTATAATAAGGAGTAGGCTAATTATAAATTAGCTATTAAACCTAAAGAAGTCCGCTGTATTCTCTTAAATATAAATGAAATTATAATAGTAGCCGCCTCTAAGGCTCTTAAAACCGTTAGTAATATTAGTATAGCGTTATTAGAAGAACTCTATACTTTCTATTATAATATTATAGTATATAGTCCAAAACCCCTCTAAATTAGTACTAATCTTAGTAGTACCTTAATAAGAATATATATAAGGGTTTTAACTAAGTAGAATCTACTATTAGAGATTTAGCTACTATTCTTATTCCTATAACTCTAGTTAAGATTAATAAGGGTTTAGGGGGTAATTAGAAGGTAACTAAGGCTAAGGTAAAGGAGAAAGAGAAGCCTAGGACGTGTATAAGTAACCTTATAGTACTAAATTATAGCCTTAAAGGGGAATAGGGTAATAAGGAAATAAGTAAAGGTAGAGATAAGTATCTTAAGGTCTTATCTCCTAAGGAGTAGAGGGGATTTTAGAAGGGTTTATAGTAAGTAAAACTTAATTTAATACCTTTCTCCTTATACTTCTCCTTATATTTTCTATTAGTCTATTATCTTATAAGTAACTTATATTATCTATACTATTTTCCTAAGCTATAATCTACTTAATAAGATTTTAGGGGGGTCTTAGCTTCTTTAAATAAGCTATATAGAAATCTCATAGCTTATAAGAAGAGCTTATAAAATTTAATACTAGATATTAATTAGGGTCCGGATTATAGCTAATCTAGCTAACTTTATACTTTAAAGTATTCTTAGTAAGTTTAATAGCTAATATCTCCTCTATATCCTATTCCTTATAGCTAGTAATTACTTCTCCTAATAATTTAGGGGATTCCTAGCTAGGTAGGGGGTTATTTAGATCCTTAGTTAGAATATCTAGTATAAATATATTATAAATAGCAGAGCTATATAAGAGTTTTAACTTATATAAGTTACCTACTTTCTATAAGATATAGTAAGGTCCTTTTCACCAATTAAATAGTTTCTAGCTTAGGTGGTTACTCTTTAAGTTCTTAGTTAATAAATAAACTTAATTATTAACTTTCTAATCGATTTTCCTTCTATATTAGTTTATACTTTTAATTATAGTTTCCTAGGCTTTCTCTATATTTACTTTAGTAATTTCCTAGGCTTTATATATCTAAGTAGCTACTATAAGGGTATTAGCTCAGTTTAACTTCTTAGTTAGGGTAGTAGACTTAGGGGAGTTCTAATCCTAACTAGTTCTAGGATTAATTCTAAACTTAAGTTAATATAGTATTATACTAATAGACGAGTAGGGGAGGGTTATTTATACTTAATCTATAAGGGGGAGGAGGTTACTCTAGTTATCCTAGTAGTATAAAATAAAAGGCCTTAGCCTCTAATTAATATATTAGTTTATAATCTCTATTTAACTATCTATTTCCTTATAATAAGCTATTAATAGCTTAATCTTAATACTAATAATTTAATAAAACTCTTACTAAAAGGAGGATATAAATTAGGGGCCTTAGTTAGATATAATAGACTCTAGGGTATAGCTAAAATAATATACCTATTATATAAAGAATATAGCTAGACCTCTTATATCTATTATCTTATAGTATAGGATAGTGACTAAGTCCTTTCTAAGTCAATTAATAATTACTAGAATATAATTATAGCCTTACTTATTTAGTAGGAATTCCTTAAAGTCTATATATAAATATTATATAAGATAGGCTAGGATTAGTAGGGGGTATAGCTAGTCTTATTACTTTATTTAATTTAAATAGGCACGCTTATAGGTTCTATAGTTATTAATATATATCTTATAATCTAAGCTTATTCTAATCTAGTAGTATTTTAGTGCTAATAGTTAGTAAGTCTTTTAGGTACTAGGGTAAGTACTAGATACCTAATTATATACTTCTCTAATAAGCCTAGTATATAACTTAGTATTTTATTATATATATAGTCTTCCTTTATATAATAGTAAATTTTTATTATTAATACTATATCCTAGAGGTAGGTTTTTATAGATTTCCTAAAAAGATTCTATATTATTAGTTTTTAAGTCCTAAATTAGTTCTAAATCCTTAGGGGATAGTAAGAGGAGTATAAGGATAGTAATATACTTTACTAACTTTTTAATAAAGACTTCTACTAGTTTAGTATTAATTTAGAGGTCTAACCTCACTAGTCTAAGTAGAGTCCTTAAATAGCTATCCCTTTTAATAAGTTCTTAAATAGTAATATCTTATTCCCTATAGCTTAGAATATCTACCTTCTAATTATTTTTACCTACTATATATATAATTTAAAAGTTAAAGTTAGAAAGGAACTCTATCTACCTAACTTATTTAGCTATAAGTAGCTTTATAGTTATAAAATATTCTAGAGATTAGTAGTCCGAGTATACTCTAATATAGCTCTAAACTAATATTAACTCTAGTCTCTACTTTCTAAATACTTTTATAATAGTAAAAAGTTCTTTATTATAGATCTCCTAGTTAATCTTATAGCTAACTAGGATATAAGAGTAAAAAGCCACGAGACGCTAGGTTCTATTAAGATATAACTAGGAAAACACGCCTATAATAACTCTATCTAATAAATTAGTCTCTAGCTTAGCTTCTAAATAGGGATTAAAATAGTAGAGCGTAGCTAGATCTAGTAGTCAATTCCTTAGAGTTTTAAAGGCTTCTATATATTTATTAGTCTAGATAAATAGTTTAGAAGGTTAAGTAATTATACTTAAGGGCTTAGTAATATAGCTAAAGTCATAGATAAACTAATAATAAAAACTATAAAATTCTAAGTATAACTTTACTCTAGTTACTATATTTAGTCTAATCTAATCCTAAAGAGGCTCGACTTTCTTAGGGTTAATTTCGAGTCCCTTAGTAGTTAGTATATAGCCTAAATACTTAGTCCTCTTAATGCTAAATTTGCTCTTTTTAATATTAGCCTATAAGCTAGCTTTATAAAGGCGAGTTAGAACCTTATATATATATTTATTATATTCTAGGGGATCTTTAGAATAGATTAAAATATTATCTAGGTAAGTAATATAGAACTCATCTAAGTAATTAATTAATATATTATTTATATATCTTTAAAAAGTAGTAGGGCTATTATATAAACTAAAGGGTAAAACCTTATACTTATATGTACTATACTATGTCCTAAAAGTAGTATACTCCTTAGAGTTAGGGTCTATTTGGATCTAGTAAAAGGCTTATTAAATATTAAGCTTAGTGAATATCTTAGCTTTTAATACTCAGCTAATTAGCTTATTAATCCTCGGAATAGGGTACGGATCGTTTTAAGTAAGGGAGTTTAGCTTATAGTAGTCGATATAAAAACATAGACTACTATTAGCTTTCTTAATAAAAAGTACTAGGGAAGTAAAGAGGCTAGAGCTATTAATAATAAACCCTTTATTTAGGTTATTAATTAAGTACTACTTTATAGCCTTAAGCTCTTTAGTAGATTAGTAGTATAGAGGCGAAAAGTGATTTAGTAATAGGGCTTCTAGCTAGATCTTATAATTATATAAATAGTAAAGAGGGAGTTAGTCTAATATTTCCTTACTAAAAACGTCTTAAAATAAGGTATAATTAGGAGGTAAAAGCTTATTAAGTAGCTCTTTATTCTCTTACTCTTTATCCTTTATAGTTTTATTAATTAAATAATCTAGTTTATAAAAGCTTATTTAGAAGAACTCTACTCTAGGCTATTTTATATTAAAATATAGGGTATTAGCTAAAATCTAATAGATATTAATAATTAGGGCTATTCTAGTAGTTATACGTCTATAGATAAGGGACGCTATATACTTCCTTAGGGTAGGAATCTTAGCTAGTTCTTATATAGTTTAGCGGGTATTCATAGGGGGTTTAGAGTATAGTTATAGAACTAAGATTAGAATATTTCTAAGATAGCTTCTCTTATAATATCTTATTTAATCTTCTAGGGCTTAGTCCCTATAGTTCGCGTCTACTTAGTAGTTAAGAGATTTAGCTTATAACTTAGAAGAAAAGTATAATAGCTTAATCTCTTTTACTAAATAGGGATTTAGGGGAGTATTAGATAACTAAATAAGTTTATTATACTTAGGGTTAAGGTATACCCTAAAACGCCTTATTTATTTAATACTAATTATTGAAAGGTATAAGGTAGGAGGTGCGGAAGATAGGTAGATATAGATAGTACTACTAGTTTAATTAGATAGAGTTATAGGCTGAGGACCCCTATTCTATAGAGTATATATAGGTGTCTGGCACGTGCACGCTAGAGCTCGCCTACGCGAGCCTCTCACGCTAACACGTGACTCCTTTCCTAATCCGGGCTCAAGAACTAAGAGAGCTATACTTACCTGAAACTCTCAATACTCCTCCTTAGGTCTCGCGGAGAACACTCCTCCTACCCCCTTACCTTCCTATTCCATAATCCTCTATAATAAAAGGTTCCGTCCCTGCATGTCCACCACGTGATAGGCATCTAGGCATCTAATTAGGGCACCTTAGCATCTGAGCGTCTAAGAGCATCTCGGCATCTAATTAGACCACCTACCTTAGCTTATCCATCCTAAGGAACCTCATAAACTAGTCGAATGCAATCGCCTATAAAGGCTTAGTAAAGCCGTCTATAATTATCTCATTTGTGGGTATATAGGAAATAGAGATCTTTTCGCGTTCTACAAGGTCCCTAATATAGTAGTAGTAGATATTAATATACTTTAACTATTTATAAAGGTGAGGGTTCTTCACTAGGGCGATTACTCCTTAATTATCTCCACGAATATTAACGCTTATAATCTCTCTACCTCTCACATCAACCTTGGTCGGAGATAGACTAATATAGCTTATATAGCCCATATCTCTAAGGACTTGCGTAATCTATTGGCTTATCTTCACTATTATTAACATGGATATATACTCGGATTTAGTACTTAATATAGACACTAATCTCTATACTTTACTTAACTAAGTAATAGCTCTATTATATAGTATTCCTACACTACCTAAAGTACTCCTCTTATTAGATTATTATCCTACCTAGTCTATATTAGAATATATAACTAATAGTAGGTTTCCGTAGCTAGTATACTTTAAGCGGTGGGTAATTATCGACCGCAGATATCTCATGAGATTCTTTAATACGCTCATATAGTATTCTATAAGGTCCTTAAGGTGCTAGCTTAGCTTCCTAAGTATAAATGCAATATTAGGTCGAGTATAAACTATCGCGTATATTAGGCTCCCAATTATTTATTAATATAGGGTAACGTCAACTCTCTTATTATCGGGGCCTAAAGGCTTAAGTTAGGAGTAGTTAGCTAGTAGAATTTTCTTTGCTTTATATTTCCTAGCCGTTATTCTAAAATGGTTAAGAATAGAATCCAGATATTATTCCTAGTCGAGGTAGATTATCTTATTCTTTCTATCTCAAGTAATCCTAATTCCGAGAACCTTCGAAATCCCCCTTAGGTTCTTAGCTTTAAATCTCTATAATAGCTTTTAATCAAACCACGTAACCTCTTCGGCCAAGGGCGCGGCGAATAAGATATCGTCTACGTAGACAAGTATCATTATCTTCGTTCCGGGAATTATGAAAAGATAGGGATTGGCTAGGCTTTACTTAAAGCCGATCTCTAGAAGGTAATCTTAATAGAGCAAGTTCTAGTCACGGGCTAATTGCTTAAGACCATAAAGACTGCGAAGGACGCGAAGAACATATCTATCGCGGACGGGGACGCCTTTTAGTTTTGATAGGAAGATACGTTCCTTAAGCGTAGACTTAGTGAACGTATTCTTAATATTAAAGTGGTTACACTTAAGATCTTCAGTAGCCATAAGAGCGAGGAAGATTCGTAGTATGTCTATTCGTACTATAGGTGCAAATATATCTATATAATCTTCTCCGTATACTTATGAGAAGCCTCGGGTAACTAGCCTTACTTTAAAGCGTTCTAACGTTCTATCCGGATTAGGCTTAATAGTAAACACCTACTTGGTTAATACTAAGTTCGCGTGTTTAGGGCGAATTTCCTCTATCCAAGTTTTATTTATAACTAGGGAGTTAATCTCTTCCTAAATTACTTCTTTCTATTACTAACTATAGTTGGGGTCGTTAATCGCCTCGTCGTAGGTCCTAGGAATAGGAATCTCTAAGTCGTGCTTTGCCGCGAGTAGTGCTAATTCGGTATCGTCTTATAATAAATTAATAAGGGCGATTATAGCCTTCACCATCTTTAATACTCGCTCCTCCTCATCTATAAGTATCTTCCTTTTACGAAGAGAATACCACTAATCTAGCATATTGGGTTCGGCTTGTGGATCCACTAGATCTTATTCAATGGGTACATTAGGGGCGGCTAGTAGTTGTCCTTATATAGCCAGAGCTAACGTCTCCTTCTTATCTCCTTTCATACTAGCTAACACTTTAGCTTTATAAGGAGTCCGTTTAGTCTTCTTAGTAAGTCGGGGATTTTCTAAGCCGGGCTTAGGAAATGATACCGATTCTTCTAAGGGCGTCGTGGTATCTAGCTTAGGTCCTATGCCTAGGTGCCGGGCATCTGGGTACTAGGGCATCTAAGTCTCAGGCATCTCAATTCCGGGTATTTAAATCTTAGGCATCTAAGTGCCGGGCATCTAAGAGTTAGGCATTCGAGCATCTAAGTGCTAGGGCATCTAGGTGCCGGGCATCCGAGAGTCAGGCATCTAAGTACTAGGCACCTAAGTACCTAGGTACCAGGCATCTAGACCTCTAGGTTAAGCTTACTTATCGGGAGTCCCCTCTACTTATTTTCTCGAGGGGATAACGATCTCAAAGTTATTAAGCTGAGATCGTGGAGGGAGATCCACTTTAGTAAGTGTCTCTTTTAGTCTTCTAATAGGGTTTCGATTTAGAAGGACGTTTAGTGTCCCTTATAGGTACGCTCCTTAGATCTTCAGGTCCACTATTCCTCCAAGTACGTCCTCATTAAAATTAACGATACTACTCATAATCGTATATCCTAGGTCTAGTACATATACTTTATATTACTTCGTTATTTCGTCTAAGTATCCTATAAAAATACCAACTCATCTAGGTTATATGAGCTTATCTATTCGCCTATGCTTTAGCAGGGAATCACGGCTTACCTAGGTGTAGCACTTACACCCAAATAGCATGATATAGTCTACTTTAGGAGGCTTACTTATATAGGCACCAATTGGGGTATAGCGTACGCCGTTCCTCTTTAGTCCACACATTAATCTATTCCTAGAGTATATACCTACTTCCACCGCTTTATCCCAGAACTCGATTGGAAGGCCAGCGTCAAGAAGGAGTGCTCGGGTATCACCCTTAGCAGTTTGAATGCTCCTTTCTACCGGGCCGTTCTAGTTATATTAATAAGCTACGGTGGGCTCGTGATAGATCCCTTCCTCGTCTGCCTAACGAGTGAGTAGTGACTTGAGCTCTATAGTATTATCGATTCGAATAGAAATAATACTATAGCCTACATCTTTCTCAACCTGTACTTTCCACGCCTTGAGCTTAAGAACTAGCTCGTCTCTCGACTTGGCGGGGATCGACCAAACTCGTCTTATTAAGCTGTCGACTATCTGACCAAAGTAAATATTCCCTTATAAGGATTTTGGCAAAGGGCCACACGCGTTAACGTATATGAGCGCGAGAGTGTCGGCTTTCCATGGGCTAAGGGTCTTATTCATCCTATTCTTTATCTTAGATATCCAGTAGACCTCATATAGTGGAATCTCGTTTGGGATGATAATCCATTACTCTAGCTTCGTGACCTTGTATAGATTCCAAAGTTTCTCAGCGCTAACGTGACCTAGGCATCTATGATACTTCTAGTATCTCTTAAGGATCTAGGAAGGACTCTGCTTTTATTGGGGTTTCTTAATACTACCCTCAGAGTCATTCTCAGACATCTCCACGTCGCTTGCATTTAGACCATGTTCCTGGTTTCATCTAATAAAAGTCGCTTTCGGGGGTTCAAGTGCTTTCCCTTCTTAAGCTGGGCTCAAGAAGGGTTTTGGCTTACGAGACGGGGTTACCGTCAACGTAAGTTCGTTTATACCTCCCTTAATCTATGAGACAAGGTAAATGCCACTATAAACTATTACTTTTAGGACGAGATCCTTTCCATGATAGAACCACATGTGTTAGTTATCAAAAGTTCCCTTAATAGTAGAATTTGAATAGACTTTCTTTACTGAGAGGAGATTTATACTAAGTCTAGGGATATATAAAACATCTAAAAGAGAAGTAGAACTCCTATCTAGTAAACGTATCTCTATAGTCCCCCTATATGTTAAACATATCCTCCCCCCTCCCACTTTGATCCCCCTTCGGTATAGCTTTAGGGTAGATCTAAATAGTTGAGGATTATTAGTCATATGTGAGGTGGCGCCTATATTAGAGACCTAGGCAGATGGGGGAACCTTACGGATCGCTTCAGATAAGATAGTAGCTATGTTGTCCTCCTCCTCGCTTTTAGGAGCGGTATCGTCGTTGCTATCGTTTAAATTAGTATTATAGTCTCCTGCGAGGTAGGCACTACGGCGAGACCATTTTGTTTCTCTGTCCAGTTTTCCTTTACGTGTGTTTTAGTGTTTAGACTTATAGTAATCTAGGGGTTTTCCAGACGTATTCCGGCTTTACTTCCTTCTAATCTACTTGACTATATTAGCTATTTCACTTCGCAAATCACAGTCCGTTATGAAGTGTTTATCGCCGTAGATATAGTAGGTGATATTCTCGGAATTCGACGTGCGTCTAGATCGATTCCTTCTCAGGGGAGAGCGTGGTCAAGGGGTATTCTAGCGTGCAGCTAGGGCGGTGGTGTTACTCTTAGAGAGTTAGTCTTATTATTATTAAAGGACGAGAAGTTTCTCATGAATGTCAAGGTTCACCTAGGCGTCTAGAATAGAGCGAGTAATTGAGTACTCTTCCAGTAGGCTATCTAGTAGGAATTCGAATAGATCCTTGTCTTTTATACCAGACGTAAGCTAAGGATTTCCAACTACTAATCTCCTCCTAAACTCCTTAAGCTTTATCTATATATTATCAATTATTATATCAGGTTTTAATTAGAAGTATGTGATTTGCCTAATATCTTCACGCGTAGCGTGGGGTTTGGATTATTCGTATTTTATACGAAGCTTATCCCATTTCTAGTTAACTTTATTAAAGTCCTTAATAAATTCCTTATCCGTTTCCTCGATACAGATCGTAATATAGTATAGCACCTTAGCTCGTGCTACCTTATATGCCGCTCGTCTCTCAATATTCTAGCAGCCTACTAAATCCTTAATGTTCTTTCCTTTAAATAAGCTTTATATTCCAGTAGTGATATCTTCGACGGTACCGCTCATACTCGTCGATTATGGCGTTGGCGCAGTGCTAGCTTTTAGTATCTATGCGTACTACGCTTCCGTCTCTTATAATATAAAGTCTAGTAATTCTCCAATAAAGTAGAGCTCAAGGAGCTCAAACCAGGTCCACTAGTTGTCCCTTATTAAGACCGGGGCTTATCTCTTCTTTACCAATTAATCGAGATCTATATCTGCGATCAGAAGTGTATTTAAGTAAGAATGTAAATACGTTCGACATATATTTCGATATAGAGAGGAACTAGGCCTTATCGAGTAAGGCTTAGGGTCGAAAGGATATATAAAGAGTTATATGAAAATCTCGAAATGAATGTGGTTTTTAGACTATCGTATCGTGGTCTATAGTCTCAGTAACTAATCGAATAAGGGTTTATTAATTGATTGTTTACTGCTAGGAGTGTCCCACTTCTACTAGGTAGTCTTATTCTTATTCGCAGATCCGCTACGCGTACTAAGTGCCACTATTGATACTATGTGCTTATTTGTAGGCCTCCTGCGCGTTAAGCTACCGCTCTCTATAAAGACTAGTTCTCTATAGTCCTATAGACCAGTTCTATAGTCGTCTCGTTTGTAACAGTTCACGCGTATCGAGGTGCCGCGCTCCGCTCTATTTAGAGTCTCCTTAACTGCCTACTACTCAATTGACCGACGACGAGCTTCTAAGGGCAATGCAATTGAACTATTATCAACGTCCCTCTCCTAAGGCTAAACCCGGGCTTATAACCTATTAAAAGGTATAAGGTAGGAGGTGCGGAAGGTAGGTAGACATAGATAGTGCTACTAGTTCAATTAGATAGAGTTATAGGCTAAGGACCCCTATTCTATAGAGTATATATAGGTGTCTGGCACGTGCACGCTAGAGCTCGCCTACGCGAGCCTCTCACGCTGACACGTGACTCCTTTCCTGATCCGGGCTTAGGAACCAAGAGAGCTGCACTTACCTGAAACTCTCAACAATTAGGCTAGTTACTATCTAATAAAAGTTTATATTCTAAAGGTGTTTTAATACCATGGATTCTTCTCTTAATTACGGGGTGATTTTATCCTATATTTAATAAAACTAGTTAGCCTCTAAAACCTCTCTAAGTACTACTATACTATAAAAGTAAGTAGTAAACTCTAAGAAAGTCTTATTAGTATAACCTTTTTCACTTATTATTATATCATAGAACCGGTTCTAATATTCCTCTCTCTTATATCCTATTATAAAATAGGATTCGAGAGTCTTAATTATCTTATTAGCTATAGTATAGTTATAGTAGTCTAACTAATATCTTAGCTCTAAGTATAAGCGGGCTAGGCTAGTAGTTATAGACTAGGTTAAAGCTTTCCTTACAATCTCTATCTTATAATAGTCTATATTAACTATAAAATAGTCTCGAATCGATATTCGCTATTAGTAGAAAGTAGGATCTATACTATCCCTAAGGGGCTCGATTTTCTTAGTAAGTTTTAACTTTATAGCTTATATAGTTAGAGTTAGGCTCGGTTTAGGGGTAGTTTAATAAAGATAAGGTTATAGAGAGGGTATTAGTTAAGAGGCCAGCCTCCTAGGAGGTAGTAGAGGAGATTCGGAAGGGTTTTAGAAGAGGGATAGTTTAATTAATAGCCTTACTTAATTTAATAACTTAATATTAGCTAGGCGATTATACTAATTTATAATTGAGTTACTTAAGTCTATAACCGTATTACTAAGTATCGTGATTATTACTATAAGCTTAGCTATATCTTTTCATATATTTATATAGTCTATTTCTTAACTTACTTCTAAGCCTTAGATTATTCTATATATACTATTAGTATTACTAAAGTTATATTTGTCTTAAGGCTTCCCCTTTTTTCAATTTAGTAAAGGGGCCTAGGATAATTAGTCTATAGGGGCCCGGGGCGTTAATAGTCCTATATTAGATCTACTAGAACCTATAGGCTCTCTTAGGGGCGTGGGTGTTAATAGTATATTAATATAGGGTTAGTAGGGATTTAATAGGTATTCGGTTTATTATAAGAGAAGGTCTTCGCGATTCTAACTTTACTCTTATTTATAAATACCTCTATACTAAGAGAGTCCTTTAGAGTCTCTCTAATTAAATAATCTACTCCTCCTAATATTACGTTATAACAATTTTACTAGTATTCTAAACTAAATTACACCCTAATTCTACTAGCTATCTAGGAGGTCTCTAGGATCCCGGCTATTTAAGTTACTATAGTTCCTACTAACTTCTAGTTCACGGCGCGCGTCTAATTCCTATCTAATAACCTATAGGCTTACTATAAGATATTATATAGGCCGTCTCTAGTAGAGATAATCTTTAGATTCTAATATAATGGTATAAGTGATTATAGGCTAGTAAAGGGGTATATAGGAGTATATTTAGTAGACTAAAAGGATTAACTTATAGGCCGGCTATAAAGGAGAATCTAAAGATAAAGAA